>WAAG01055923.1:117814-129243 GCA_013390105.1 Tichodroma muraria | reverse complement strand
AACCAGACCATGAAAAAAAACAAAAAGAAAAAAAAAAAAAAAAAATTAGTCAATACACAAACATCGTAAGACAGTCTTATCCTGAAAATGGCATTTGTGGAAAACAGCCTTATATTAAAATAAAAGTTATAGAAAAAACATACCCGACAATTTCCTGTCAGAAACATTTGAACATACATATGCAGAGTAACTCGGGAATGTGAAAAACACAAAGGACAAATAATGTCTCTATAATACCATTATCCCATGACTCCCACTTCTGTTAAGTTACCGAGCTTTTCCATGGATGTAAACAAATTTTTCTCTTGCAGTATGCAACAAAAATCAGCATAAACTTTCTTAAGAGCAATTTCATGCAGATTATGCTAACCAAATAAGGCAGTGAAGTGCCAGTAGCTGTGAGGTTTTTGTATTTGTATATGCAGTCCATTTCAACAAAACTCTACAGCATTTCCTTTAGATTTACAGACGTAAATAGAAACTGCTAGTTTTGGGGGTTTTTGGCTAATTATTAGCAGAAGCTTAAGCAAATCAGTGGCTAATTTCAAAAACAGAAGATGAAAGAAGTTATGGGGTTTTGTTTTTTTTTTTTTTTCCCCTGGAGTAATTCTTGACACCTTAAAATCCTTGGTCCTCAGGGAGATGAGAACTGTCCTTTATTCAGTAGATCTTAACAGTGCAATGTGCATTAATTCCTAAGACCATCTACACATTTTCGGCAGTAGACTCCAGTAGAGCTCCTTGATTCAAGGAAGGAAGGAAGGTAGGTAGGTAGGTTTTTATTTCTTGCCTGCTCTAGTCACGAAGAATGTAAAAAATTCCCTTAATTTTTATTAATGACTCCTACAGTCGCTGTCTTGTTACTTCAGATATAAAGGCTTCACACTGAGATACTGAAGGACACTTTTCTCTCTGTGTTCAGTTGAAAGGCAGAAAGAGAAAAGAATGTAAGAAAAAGCTTCAGGTGTAGAGGCACAACACACAGAGTTCAGTCACTAACAGCACTAACAGCATGCACCAAAGGGGCTCAGGGAAGTCGAGAAGAGGACAGAACACCTAAACACCTAAAACAAGCTTTATAAAAAGGCAGATTTCGTGGGGTACTGAATACTATGAGTTTTGTTCAGCTATTCTTTCAGATTTACCTGCCCCTGTCTAAAAAATTACTTCAATATTATTTCTTAATGGGATTTCTTTGAACTTTCTTCTTCAGGAGATTGGAAAAATACAAATAAATGTCATTTTTGCAGGCAAAAGGCTAAGCGGGATGAGATTCCCTGCCTCTGGAAGAAGCTCTGGAGAGCCACTGGCCCCAGCCTAATGAGTGAGCGCGAGAGAAGCCAGGTAAGCAAGCAGGATTTACATCTGGTTAATGCAATGTGCTCTGGGGCTGAGATGGAATGCTGTTAGTTTGCTGTAAATGAAATTCATCTCATTTACAGGTTGGGCAGGAAACTCACCACTTGGCCCACAGCTCAGGTAGTGGGTAATAGAATTAGGAGCTTTGTTGCTCCCTAGACCTGCTTTTTGAATTTCTGCTTTCTGGGATAGCTTCCACATCTGCAGAGAAAAGCATTTCAGGTTATTCATTGTGTTTATCAGGACACGAAAAAAACCCCTCATGCATTAAAACACATTCTACTCATTAGGAGAGCAAAAGGATACATAAACACTTTCTGGTTGTTTTTAAGAGGAAAGGACAGAGGAGAGGGACAGAAGAAACTCACTGCAAGTGTCTGTTCAGCTACACTCACTGATGTTCATCTCAGCATTTAAAACAGCCAGGTGTTATTCCTAAAGCCACATTCAGATATACGCCACCTTTAGCTACACCAACCCTACATTTCTGCATGAATGGAAAGAAAAAGCAGTAATGAGGTGCAATCACAGCTGACTGACCCTAGGCAGAGAATTTCCTTCATTGTATTTTGACCTGCTGCACACCGACAGAAACGTTCACATTCAGTTCCACAAACCACAAAACTGTCTTTGCATGCAACAGTTTGAACATGCAAAACGCAGCATCGGAATTCACCAGTCACTGAAAGCAAAGCATCAAGCAAACCCTGGGCCAGGCACACCCTGAACCAGGCAAACCTCAGCTGGGAGCAAACAGCTGAACAACAAAACCTTTCCGGGCAGCAGCCACACATTTAGTGTTTATCAATATCATGCAAAGTCCTAACTTAGCTCTGTCCAAGGCAGCAGGAACCAAGGAATGAGCAAGGGCTCCATGTGTTTCACAGCCTGTCATGCACATGGCTGAGGAGCAGCAGGGATTGGGAATGGAAAGAATGGAACCTTCCACTATTTGAACATACACATAGACATCCACATGGACATCCACAAGCTTCTTGTTAAAGACCAAAAAGTGGAGAAAAAAAAAGATCCTTCCGTCCATGACAACATTTTCTTTCTTTCACATGTACCAAACAACTGTTGGTAAGTCATTATTCAGAGCCATTTAAACACTCTCTTGCAGAACACTTCTGCTGCTGAACTCAGTGGAGCGAAACAAGTTTTTCTCCTCAGAACTGAAATGCAATTCATTGCAAATTTATAAACCAGTGCAGAGTGGCTTCAGCTGGACAAGGCTAGTCTCCAGCTCCAGCAGATTGGAGACACTAGTGCTCCAGGACACTCACGCTTGGCTCTTCCAAAGCCTTTGGGTTTTAAGAGGGAAACTGGGGACAATACTGGAGGTTCTTGTAGGTGTGACTAAGGACCTAAGCAAGAGGAGGAGGCAACAGCACACCTGAGACTTCTGCAGCCAGAGCTGACCTAAAGCAGCTACACACCTTGTTCTGACCAGCGTCTCTGCAGGGCACAGGGAGGAAAAAACAGACCCTGGCAGCACAGGATGTAATTCCTTGACCAACTTGCAAAATGCTTCGTTCACACATTGCGTGGGATACCGGCACTCTTCACCTCCAACCTAATCCCACCACAACTACAGATGAACTGGAGTCAAACGGCATGACCCAAGACCAGAACACTGGTCTTGCTCTGTGAGAGTAAATGTGTGTGAAATTAAGATTATGTATCTCAGATTTCTCATTCTTTTGCTGCTGAGACAGTTCCAGAGGGAACACAGCAACAACTGACCGCTCCCTGAGCCCAGCACTGGGAGAAGTGAGAGATTTATCAGCCCAACGACATCGAGTGGTGCAGATGTGGGGAAGGACTGTGTCACATCCTCAAACAGCCATTTTACTCTCGGCAGACATTCAATATCCTCCCCTTGCTCCTGAAATGCAGGGCTTCCCACCCCATATAAAACAGAGCCCTTCCAAACTCCCACACGGGGTATCTGCTGCTCTTCCTTCGGGAGCTATGGATTCACTGCCCCTCCCGAATTAAACACTAAGGAATTAAAAGTTCAGCCCACACAGTGGTTTTGTGACTGCCACAAAACTGCTGGCAGAATAAATGCAATTGTACAAAACAGAATGTGACATTTGTTGTTTTTGATATATATTTTCAATGTGAATTACTTTTCCTCTAGCTATACTGTCATTCAATTTTTTATAACGTATTTTAGCTCCCACAACTGGCATAACCAATGTCCTCTTGCAAAGAAGTGCTCATGTTGAAAGCCTTGCGTAATTATAGCTTAATTCTGATACAATTTTAAACCCTGTTTAAATCTACCCTGGCGAAGTTCAAGCATGTGCAGAAACAGTGGCACATTAAGTAATTACTTATCAACATTTCTCTTTAGCTGCCCATCTGTAATTCAAGGAGTTATTTGCTGAAGTATTCATATCCTCCCATAACCTTGCAAGCAACTTTGTTATTTCTTCTTTTATTTAACTGTGTTAATTTAACATTTTCTGTTATTTTGTTACACCATTTGTTTTCTATTTCATCAGTGGTACTTCCATTGACAAGAAAAAATGAATTTCCACCATACTCAAGACAGTTTTTCATTCCTGTACATCGCAATGAGTCTGTTATTTGACCCCTGATAAAACCAATCACTTCACCACAGTTGTACCCACGACTGGAAAGACAAAGCAGACCGAAGGGAAAAGGTGGAAAAGGTCATTTTTTCAGGACAAGTGCTGTGTATCATGTGACTATTTATCCTCTCTTTGGAAGAATTATCATTTCTGTTTAGGATTATGAATGGTCTGTGTGTTTTTTTACTCAGTATGGACAGTAATTAATATTTACTGTGCAAACCAGAGGCACTGAATTATTTATAAAACCAATCACTTCACCACAGTTGTACCCACGACTGGAAAGACAAAGCAGACCGAAGGGAAAAGGTGGAAAAGGTCATTTTTTCAGGACAAGTGCTGTGTATCATGTGACTATTTATCCTCTCTTTGGAAGAATTATCATTTCTGTTTAGGATTATGAATGGTCTGTGTGTTTTTTTACTCAGTATGGACAGTAATTAATATTTACTGTGCAAACCAGAGGCACTGAATTATTTGGATTATTGGGCACTTATTCCTCCATTATGACACAGCATAAATGAAAAGGGTAAGAAGACACTGAGATCTCTCCAAATGCTTCTTTCCATTAGTACCCCATTTCTGAAAGAAGAGGAAAAAAAACAATGTTTTTTTTCCCTCCAAGTAGATGATCAGTGTGTTACTGATGGCCCTGAGAGCTCAAGCACCACTGCCAGTGTTGTCCTTGTCCCAGGAATGCTGTTCCCTGCACCGTTTTGGGCATGCGCTCGGTTTAACATGCAGCAGTAACCAACAGGAAAACACCAAAATATTTGCAATGCGTGACAAATAAAAATAGAGCTTGTATTATAAAGGCATGCAAAATATACACAGTGCAATTAATGTTTCATGCAGGCTTTGGTGGGGTTACAATTCCACATTCAGACATGCCACAGTCTACAGCCGCCGGTCCGCAGGGAACAACCACCCCGCAGATAAACCAGGAACGATTCCTTCCTTGGAGGGAAGTTTTCTCTGTCATCCAGTGGACATGGAGAACACCTCTATGGCATGTTAGACACATATATTGAATAACGCAACTTTCTTTCATACACAGCCATACTCGTACCACAGGGTCTGGTTTTCTTCCGAGACCAGCAGCGGGGATTGGGCCTCGGCAGCGCCGGGGCCGGAGGCAGGGACAGGGTCCCTGGCCAGAGCTGCCCGCGGGTCACCCTGAGCCTTTGGAGCAGCACAAGGCTGTTCCTGGCTCCTCAGCACTGACCTAAACGCCGACACGTTTGGCTGATCAGCTGCTTTGGAGGTGGATCTCGGGGGCAATCCACTGATATTGCTGACTAACTCGGTGTTGAGGGATAAAAACGGCTGGGGTGCAATGAAGGACCCCGTGCTGCCATTCCCAGACGCGCTGGCTTTATCCCAGAACACCCCCGTGCTCGGCAAAGTCCTCTCACGACAACCTGGCCTTTCCATCCTGGAAGGCTTGGGAAGCTCAGAGTTAGCTCCTAAATTACGTGGTGTGAGCGAGGGAGCTGCCTCGCCCTGCGGGCCACGCTCCCCCCTGACAGGCACACAGTGGACACAAGGAGAGGACACCCGCAGTGCCGAGTACTCACTGGAGCTGGGCGGAGCACTCCTGTCAGCCGGGGCCGGGGCTACATCCACGGACACGGGCGGCCTACTGTCCTTAGACAAAAAATCATGGATGCTTGTCCTTCGGGTGGTTCCTTCTGCCGTGGAAATCACGCTGCTGGCACGAGGTAAGGTGGCGTAGGGGTTGCAGTCCCTGGATTGTCGCTGGGTCACAGTTGCTTGGATCTTTTCTTTCACGGACCGGGCCTTCCCCTGGGCCCCGGGGGTGAATTTGATTGGAGAGCTACTGAAGTAGAGATCTTCAGTCTTCCGGAGGCTGGGCCTTACCAGCTGTTCTGGTTTAAGGGATCGTCCATCTGAGAAATCAACTGTGTTTCTGACACTCAGGGATCTCACGATCCCACAGCCAGCCGCCGGCTGTTTCCGGAGCTTCTCCCTCCCTGCCAGCTCCGCAGACTCGGACAAGCTTCTCATCACTTCATCTAAAAGGTTCTCTTCGCTTGCAGATTTCATCTGCAAAAACAGAAAACCTAAGTTCCTAAATTGCAATTTTTACCTTTTCTTAAGCAATTTTTTTGGACATAAATGAAGAACAATCCTACAAAGATTTGGTGTTTGGTTTTTTTTTTTTTTAATTTTTCAGCTCTCAAAGCAATATTAAACATTTATGATGCATACTTAGGAGTTTTCTGTACTGTTTACCACGAAAGAGTTTAGGTGAATAATATTCAGACTCAGTGAAGAAAACTGCAATTGTTTTCAAAATCGTACCAGAGACAACTGGTACCATTTTGAAAACAATTCTGGGGAAGAAAAAACTGGGGAAGAATTAAGCTAAAGGCATTAAGAAAATGCTTTGGCAGAAGACTGGAAAGAAACCCCTTGAATACCCTTCCACCCAGAATGGGTCTTTGAGGCTATGAAAGGGATTCTGGGATTTGTGAACAGCACTGGACCTGGCTTGATGACTTTGGTGGAGTTTTTTATTTCATATTGCCATGAGAGTATCGTCTAGTGCTTAAACCCCAAAAATCCTTCTCAGGGAGACCACGGTGAGAGCCATTTTCAGTATCTAACAAAAAAATACAGAAACTTCTCCAGATCTGTGTCACTTGCCCCAGATAACCCCGGATCCTCACTCCTGAGAGGCCCCAGTCACAGTGAGTGGCTGCCTTTATCCTACAACGGGATATCCTACAGGAGTTTGGACAAATCTGCTCAAGAACTAGGGATGCAGAACCTGGAATACCAGCAGAGATGAGGTGATTTGGGGCTTCTAAGAAACTGTCACTGATTTACAGAAACATTCCCATCATCTTACTCCTCTCAGATTTCAATAAGCTTCAAGGTCACTTTTTGTTTCCAGTATTGTTAAGAAGATGAAACTGAAGCAGACAAGAGTCTCCTCAGGGAATGAAATCAAACATCTTCCTTGCTGTTGACGCAGGACAGATGTGACAACAGCTGCTGCTGGACTGGAAGAAGAGTGAACCCACTCCAAGCCCTGGCATCCCACGCACTGGACACTGGACAGCTTTGTCAGTACAGGTCAACTTTCCTACCCAACCCAGGGACCACAGAGGGTCAAGCTGCAAAATTCCACAGATTTCCTGCTGGTGGAACCGGACAGTGCATCAGGATACAGTGCCCGTGACCTCTCAACGCAGGTGTGACCGACAGCTCCAAGAAATCTTTTAAGGAATTCCACTCACTGTGCCTTGCACTAATTCTGAGCCCACATATGGGACACTGGGTAGTTAAATACTCTGAAACTGACCTCACTGGAGTTACTCTTGTTGCTTTCTTCCAGGAACTGCTGCAGGGTGACAACTTCACTGCCAGGGGAGCCCGTTTTGGTCTGTTTGCCACGACTCTCCAGTGTCTCGGGCGTCCTGTGCTGGAGCACAGGGCTGGACCTGGTGTGCCCCTTCACGTACTGGATGGGGCTGCTGCTGCTGCTGGACCAGGCCTCGTGCTCGTGGAGCAGGCTGAACTCCCCACTGCTGTGGCTCTGGGGCCTGCTCTGGCTGTTCACTGCACCTGCTTTGGGGGGAAGGCAGCAAAGTATTTCCATTAGAAATACACCAAAAAGCTGTAAACCTGTACAACCCCGCTCAAATATGGAATGTTACCAGGTTCAGTTAACATTCATTCTATTTAAAAGACGAAAAAAAAAAGTCCAGTTGTTATTTTCTGCTCTGTAAAACTGCACTCCTCTGACTTACCTTTAGCAGCTCTTTGAACATGGCATGATTTTTTTTTAATAAAAACTACCTTTCACTTATAATCTGGGCCTCCACCAAATTATACATAATATTATATTCTAAGAGGCTGAAGAGTCATCTTCACTCTTGTTCAGCATCACTGAGAGGCACAAGGTAATTAAATGTTAAAGGAAATACAAATGACTGAGTGGAAAGAAAATATTTTCTCCAACAAGAACTACTCAGGAATGCTGCTTCTCCAAAAATTCCTGCTGTTACTCCTAGTTTGTTACAACTGGGACCTGAACGAAGCACATGGTGTTAGATGCAAAATGAATTCCACAACACCAGTTCATTTTATTTGTCAGTAACTATGAATTGCTTAAAAAATACTGATGGATAATCAAGTATTTCCAGCTTCATGTCACTCCTAAGAAATGAAACGAAGTTTGAACCAAGATAAATTGGTTATGGTGGAAATGCCTAATCCTGTATAGACACAGGGATGAGGAGGACCTCAAGGGATCGTTTGCAGAAGGAAGCACTCTAACAGATATAAAAGAAACTATTAGAAATATTCAGCTAGCATTCATTCCTAAATTTCCAAACAAACAGACACCATTTAAGAGATGCAAGGCATGAATATTAAATGAAGTCTTGAGCTGGCACTGCTCTAGTCTAGTCTGTACAACAGCCTCCAGCTAAAAAAGCCATGAGATACAAAAATATATCAGAGTTCTTAATACATACAATTTAGAGATTACTGATAAATCCAGGGATGATGATAATCTACCAAAACCAAAATATAAAGGTTTCTAGCATGAATCACATGTGCCATTTTGTGCAGTTGTACAGCACACACCTCACAGAGGCAGGGCAGAGCAGGAGGACGCTTGGAGAAAAAAAAAAAGGAGCACGTTCTCAGCTTGAAAAGCTTTTAAAGTAACATGGGGGGGAATTCTTATTTTGTAACAATGTTATCTGGGTTAGGTCAGGTTTAAAACAGTTGGCAACTTAAAATATAACACCACCCTTTTAATATTTATTAAAAGCATAAAACACCTGTGCTTCTAATCTGGGGAATGAAGGCTGTGAAACACTCAAGGAAGCACATGCTGTGCTGTGCAGTGGGAGTTTTTT
The DNA here is from genome assembly GCA_013390105.1 of Tichodroma muraria. Lineage (NCBI taxonomy): Eukaryota > Metazoa > Chordata > Aves > Passeriformes > Sittidae > Tichodroma > Tichodroma muraria. The sequence goes on along the minus strand of WAAG01055923.1, from coordinate 120,383 downwards.
GGTTGTGGGGGTTTTCAAACCTCTACTGACGATCTTACAGAGAAAAGAATGGAAATGAAGCACAGATGTGAATTCACCCCCAGCATACCTTTGACTTCATGGAGTGAAGCATTGTTATTGCTATTGCTAGTGGATGTCCTGCCACTATCAAGGCTGGCTGGTCTGGAAGCTGAATGGAAAATTAGGAGACACCGTGATGAACAACATTTTAGCAGAGGACACGGCACCTTCACATTCTGCTGACAGAATGCTCAGAGGATCATGCATGACCTCCCAGGCTGAACACGCCCATGGGAACAAAGTGGTTTCTTACAGATCAGAAAGCGAAGGAATTTCCAGGCGGTCCAAGAGGACACTTTGGAAAAGGGCACTACAGGAATAGCGAGGTACAGAGGAGAGGAAAAGAGAAAGAGTGTAGTTTAGAATTGAAACGGAGTGCTCAGTGGGGAAGCAGGGCTCAGACAGGGGCATGCAGGGGCTGCTGTGGTCAGGTCACTTACAACAGATCTGACAGGGGACCCTGCACAGGGCTGGAATGCCACGGACAGGAGGAGCAAGAGCATCTGCACAGATAAAGTCCTGTACTCCTAAGCCAATACAAGGGAAATGCACTGTTAGTAGCCTCAAAAATGTTTGCTGCTTGTACTCATTGTAAATGTTTATAGTACAGTTAAAACTTCACTTCTATTAATAGCCTATTTTTCACTTCAAAGCTTTGCTTGAAGGAACACGTAATGATTTTATAAACTACAGCACATGGCAAATTTGGGGTTCACTGAACAATAAACATCGAAAACTCAGGCTGGATTTGGACTTGATTTTTTAAGACTGAAACACTAACTTCCTTTATTTACTATTAACTCCAAATGGAAGTTAAAACATTTTCCCACTGAAAGGGAAAATGTTTTGATCCTGTTCAGATGCACTTCACAAATACTTCCTACCAGAGATACAGAACATGTGTCTGATGTAGTAGTCAAGAAAGAAAGGAGAATCTGAAGAAATGATACAATACATTCGAGAGATATGAAAATCAGAGAGCATGCTCATTGTAATGATGCCATTCACTGTATTTTCACAAATCCATTAACATTCACACCATATATCCTTAATTCATTTTATTAAAGCTCACATCTTACCATGAACTCTCGATCCTGTACTAGAATCATCACTAATACCTTGTGGACTTACATCTTCAAAGGATGTAGTATCTACACACAGAGACATAAAGGAAGATGTAAAATAAAATAAAGTGGAAAGATTATTAAAATACTTTACATTGGTAAAATGGTAAAAATAAAAATACTTTCAAAACAATCCACTTTTACTTAGGAAACATTCTGTAGGAAAAATCTTGAAACATTTTATAGCGGCAGTTATTAAACCAGTTCATTATCTTAGCACTGCAACTCAATTATTAAGATTGAAAAACTTAAAACATTAAGTCAAACCAATATTTACACAGTTACATCACGGTGCAAAAAGCTTCTACCTATACCTTTATTATTTAGCAACTGCTTGGATCTGAAGCCTGTGGAGGAGTTGACAGTGGCAAAGTTGATAGCTGTAGTAGAGAAGGCCATAGCTCCCAATTCCTTCCTCCTTTTACCCGTGGATATATCATCAGGACCCTCCAGATGCTCAGAACTACCTGTCCATTGTCCTCCTGCCAGGACCATGGACTGCACCAGGTCATTCATGGCTGGGATGCAAATGAAAGCAAATGATCAGCGTGGGCAATGTACCTGCTCCGGTTGTTAATTTGCATTGCAAAGGTCGGACAGTTTTCTAAGCATTAAAGCGCCCGCAGCCGGCAGGAGCAAACCGCATCCCGGGTACCGCATGCAACCGGCTCGGCGGGAGGGAGGGGGCTCAGGCTCCTGAGCCCGGGGAGGAGCTCAAAACAGCTCTGTCAGGGATCGCCATGCGCCAGGTGCTGTTAGAGGCTCTGCCAGCTGCTTGCCGTGAGAAAATGGGATGAGCGGGACAAAACAGGCACAGGTGCTCATACAACGGAGTGCCAGCGCTGACACGGGATCCTTGTACAGTGCAGGTTACTGCAGGCACACTGGGGTTTACAGAGCAACAGAGAGAGGATCTGAAAAATACCACATCTGATGATATTCACCTTTACTTCCCCAAACTCGAGAAAACTGTCCACCCCTCATTAGAAAATAAAACGAAACAAAAGAAATCAATGCAGCATTCTGGCAACGAGAACTGATGAACACTCGCAGAGTGACAGACCACCAGAGAGCCTTGCACAATCTCCTACACTTGCTTTAAACAAAAAAAAAAAAAAAAATAAAAAATTACAGTGACTTCTTAACAAAAGGCTTATGAAACGTGTCATTTAAAACTATTTCCGTTAACACAGTGCACTGTAAATTCATATACACATGGGGCCATGTGTATATAGACAGCCATGTATACAAATATATGCAGTCACAAGGCACTGAATAGATTATATGCGTGTGCACGGGAATGTGTGGCTACGTGTGTGTGCACAGCTGCACAGGCATAAAGTATTCAGTGCCAAAGTATTTTTCTTTTAAAAAAAAAAAAGGGG
>WAAG01055923.1:86056-117778 GCA_013390105.1 Tichodroma muraria | reverse complement strand
GTAAAAAGAAAAAGCTCCAGCTCCTTGTACTGTAGCAGGACTTGCACATTGCAAAAGAGGAGGAAAAATAGAGCGCAGTCCAGGGAGAGGTTAGTGAAAAATTAGTAAACGGAAGCCAGTGTAGCCATTGAGAAGAAGCTGAACTGTCATAAAGTCTTACACATGGAGCGACGGTAGAAGGCCTTCATTTTGTCTTTTTCCTTCGGTCTGTTCCTCAAAAAGGGCAGTCTTTTCAGTGCACCCACTTTTATGTCATAGCATGAGGAAAAACGGAAACAGGGAAATGAAAGAAAAAAAGGGAGAAGAACAGATGGAAGTTAAATGTTGAAACTAAGGACAGAAATGAATGTCTGAGTTTAAGCTAGGTATGCTAAAAGCTATCATTCTCCTGCTTCTGGGTGATAATGAAATATGAAAGTACACTGAAACAGGAAAACTGCACTAGGAAAACTTCCATAGGTAACTCAGAAATGCACTGAAAATTACAGTGCAGAGGGTAATACAGTCTGAAGTTCTTGAAAAAATAAATGTAACTTCTTTGCAGGTGATTACAGGAACTGACCACTATGTAATTTTAACTGTGAAAAATAACATTTTATTGAACATAAAGAAAAATGTGAAGCAAAAAAAGCGGAAAATGAAAGCAACTCTAAGTACAATTTCTATGTTAAAATATGTTCACACCATTTTTGGGGGGGTTAATAACTTCTGTAATGCTTTGCCTGCACATCTAAAAGGACACAGTCTATTATCAGTCTTCAGTTCTTCCATTTTGTGCTCAGTAATAACTTCCGTCATCTACTGTCTCATAGAAAACCTGCAAGGGCCTTCTGATCAGTGTAATTTGTGGGCAGTATTTTGGTAAAATACTAAAATCAATCTGCTTCAAATGTGCAAATATTTTAGCTGAAAAAACACCAAAGGAAAAAAAAAATCCGAAACAGCAAAAGAAAATCCAAATGTGAGTGTTGCTGTAATGTTTTGGGAGGTCCCAAGGAAAACTGAGTTAAATTCTACCAGAACTACAGAGTTAAAATTACAAATAGTATTAAAAGAGGGAGGAGGGGGAAGTCATGAGTTAATCTTGTCCTTGGAGTCAGGAGCTCTGCATTAAGAACTGCTGACCTGCCTTGGGTAAGTCTGGGAGCTGACGCCAGGCACAGGAGCCACCATGGAAAGATCCAGAAGGGGAACACAGGATGGAATTCCCCAAAGTGGTGATTTCTGCAGAGATGGCAGCAGCTCTGGTTTCTGGTTTCAGACCATGCTCTGCCTGGTTTGTCTCTGCAGCTCCTTTTTGGGAGGTGTGCCCTGCTCCCCCAGCCTGGCACACAGCAGTTCTGTGTACAGAGCAGTGCATATATATCATATATACCATTTACAAGTGCACATGAACTACCCTGGCAGTGAAATTTTCCCTGCTCCTCCCTCTCCATCAGCTCTTCCCATGTTTGCACCCACAGGAACAGGTCTATTTCTACTTTTTGTCATCAAGACAACACACAAAAAAAAACTCCTCTGTAACTTCTATAATCCTTTACACACAAAATAACTCATCCCTCTGTAATCTTTTATGGAGATAACTGACTTCTCTTCATTAAAAACTCCTTACTCTTATGAAAAAGTAACCAGAGGATGCTCTAGAACTGTTTGAGTCATCTATCCTTTCTGTCCATTAACACAGATCCCCTGCAAAAGGGCTGACTTATGGCTCTCAGCAACTGCGCCCATCAGGAAACTCCCCTGCAACCACTGATGTTCTGGAAACTCTGCATCAGAAAGGCAAAATACTTGAAGGGGAAACTGTGTCAGTAATATCTGCACAGAATTCACCTCAGGAAATGTCCTGGAATAGTAATAATAACAATTAATATTGGGACGGCAGAGCTACAGCAGAAATCAACTATTCTTTTTCTTTTCAGTGTTCCATGAACACCTTCTTGCTTTTTGAGCTGAGAATGAATGATGAGTATCGCAGAATTCCTCAACTGAGCAGGAAATGTCCCATTTTGTAACTCTCCTGCTTGCCTGAAATCCTCTGGGGAATTCTGTATTAAAATCCTGACATTGTTCTGTTCATGCACAGAAGAAAATATGAGGCAGAAATCTTTAAAATGCCTCGGTATTGAAAAATGGAACACTCCTTTTATTCCCTCTGTGACACGGCGTGCCTGCAACTGGTGCTAGCAGAGGTGACCATTTACTAACAGCCTGAATTCCTTGGGAAGTTGTTAATCCCTTGAAAAGACTAAAGTGGAAGCCAGCAAAGGATATCTGTATTTCTCCACAGAACACAAAAATCCCCTCTGCCTGCCTTGGGTTTTCCCTGGAAAAGCTCAGAATGGCCCCATCCAGAGGAAAAGCTCTGCACAGAGCAGGTGTCAGATCCATGGCACTCACCTGATCATTAGGGGTGATCAATAATCATTTGTGGGCAGTACCTGGGAAGAAGGAGGCTGTACTTCCATCAGACATAAAAAGCCAAGGTGAATCCCTGCAGTCAGGAGCACACACTTTCTGCAGGATTAACCTGTGCTGGGACAGCAAAAGTCCTCCAGGCACCCACTCCTTCCCACAGGGATCAGACACAGGCCCTGGCCACGCTGGGAGACCTCAACTGGCTTCTCTGAGAACAGGGTAACCTAATTTTTGTGCCAAGATCACCTTTCCCAGGGAGATAACAGCTCTCCTGGAAACATTTGCATGAGAAAGTGGCCTGTGTTGGGAAAAGACAATCTCCATCACCACCCACAAAAGAGAAAAAACTACAGATGTCACATGCAGTAAATACTTTTGAAATCAGTATCTCTGACAGGGAATGGGGGGTGTGAGCCCTGTTTATCCTGGAGATCTCTATGTCAGATACTCAGTCCTCCAGCTCAGAACATTGCTGGTTTGTGCCAGGGAAGGTGAGCTGCCTTCTCCTGCCTCCTCAAGGACACACAGGACATTTCACCTCAGCAGCTCCTGCTGGAACCAGCTCCTTCCCCAGATGCTGAAGGTCAGGGTGGCACAGAACCCTTCCAGAGCCAGAGCTGCCTTCAGCCAGCACGGAGAGTTCCAACACCTGAGTACTGGCACGGACAGGCGGGCACTCACACATCTGCCCCCTCCTGGAGCTGTGGAAGCTGCTACTGCCAGACTGCTTCCCACAGAAAGGAAAGGACCCCACATCCCGGGATATAGGACTTACAGTCACTCTAGGAGCAGAAGAAATAGACTGCAAAATGTGCACCATCACCAGCACTCATCACACTGAGATACTCTCTCTGCTTTGTGAGGCACAAACTGTCTCAGATCTCTGTCTCAGAGACTGTCAGAGCTGAGCTGGCACAAAATGCATCCGAATTCTCTCCAAAACGGTGGTTTCCATGGCGACATGTGTAATGGAGGAAGGTTAGGATCCGGAATTAGATCAGCCCTTCCAGTTTGTGGATAAATACACTGGGATTAAGCAGAACATGAACAAGGTCCATGGAGTAGAAAATTAATGAGGTCTGAACAGCTTCAAACCTCTTTTGAGGCTCAGCCACCGTAACTGCAGCCGTGGCTCCCCAGGAGGGTAACTGCACACTACAAGGTCCCAAGGATCATGCAAAGAAAACTGTCACAGAAAAGCCCTTCCAGAACGTGACATTGCTGACACAGATGCAGATGGGCTGAACCACAGCGTGCACACTCTCAGTTCCCACTGACATACATCCAGGACAGCTTCAGTCACTCCCCAGTTCCACACCACTCACAGTTTGGATGTAAAAGCAACGGTTGCTTTTTAAAAAAAGTTTAAAAGTACCTGTTTTGAAGCTTACACTGAAAAAGGCTGAGCTCCCCAAAGGGGTAAGTTAGTAACAAAAGTGCTAAAATGTACCCTTGAACTACTTTCTTCAGTTATTAAAAAAATACAGACCTGCTTTTAACTTTGACTAAGCTTCTGCAAGAAGCACAGAAGAAAAAAGACCACATCATAATGGCTGTAATAATTCACAGCTGGCACAAACCCCAGACCTGCTGTCTTTTGAAACCAAATACATTAAATTTAAAAGTAGTAGTGCAAAGATTGGAAGTGACTGTTGATGCACATGGATTCTGATGCTTTTACATGCACAGCCAAAATGCTTTTGGTGCACAGTTATTAAATAGAACTATTACATCCTGATAACTTGGCTGTAATTATCTCTCAAGTTGTGAGAAACTTTGTGGGAAGTTTATGATTCATGCCAAGAGTGAAGAACAAAAAACATAGGTAATAAATAATAATAAACAGAATCTGACCTTATATATCATGGGCACCCTAATGTGATGGCTATCAAATATTTCAAGGTCAGCAAGTTGTGCCTGGAATATTCTGTCTAATCACACTTCTGTAAGTCCTTGTTCTCCCTCTCAACCGCTTCACTCCCATATCAGGATCAGTAACAACCCCTGTATTTTTAACAGGTTGTGTTTCTACACTTCTTGTTGCATATCCAAATTTCATCGTTGGTTTTGTGAGATGCTGGGGGAACACCTTCAGACAGAAGGTGTTTTTAGCAACTCAAGGATGTTAGCACAGCCACAGCTTGGAAAACACTTCCAAGGCCAGGGGAAAGAGTCATGCTGGGACAAGAGGGAGAAACAAAAAGGGTCCTTGTGGTGACACCTGGCATTCTATCCCAAATCCTGCTCACCTGACCCAGTACCAGTGCCTGCTTCATCTTACCCAGGCACTGTGAGTGTATTTTAACACTTGCATTTTGAGATACAGAAATAATCAAAATTAGCTCCGCCCAAACACTTCAGGGAGTTTGCAAATAGTTCTGTCCTTAATAAATGAATTCAGGCTTCATTCCTACAGACTTAAAAGTGATCTTTACAATCCTCCACAACACGCAGACTTTTCCAACGTTTAGCCAAGGTTTATTCACAGGACGAAGTGGTTTGCAGTACTCACTACTACTCTTTTTGGTGCCCAGGGTCTGCCCGTCCTCCAGGGAGTTAGAGCCCACAGAGGAGCTGTCCTGGCTGTCCTGGTGGGGCAGCTGCAGGAATCCCTCGCTGGACTCGGAGCGCGTGGGCGTCAGCGTCACCGACTTGAGGCGCTCGCGGTTCCCGTCCTTCTTGGACTTGATCAGCTTCCTCATCTTCAGGGTGATCCAGTTGCCCCTTCTGTCATCAATAACACAGCACATTCACTGCATTTATAACACATTGCTTAGGCCTGCAGAGTCTCCTAATTTTTATGCAAGACACAGACGTGATTCTGATCCCATGAATGTAATGGAATCTTGATTTCCAGTGGGAACAGAACAGGTCCGCCACGCTTTAGAGCTACGTTTTATCTCACATCATGTTCATCAGTACCTTCTTGGTGGAGATGGCTCATAAAATTTATACTGATCCATTATCTTCTCCTCCAGTTTCTCCTTCTGCCGCCTCAATTCATTTAGTTTGTCACTGAAAACAGAAATTAATGATAATTGATGCTTCAAAAACATATACAGGATGCGTGGGCAGCACGTTCCCCTGGGAATCTGTTATCTGAAAATTGTCACCTTTTGTGAGGAATTCTTCCATAACACTTGTTTCTTATTGAAAAAGCAAGAGATACAGCAAACAATCAGCCTTCGGCTTAACTTCATGACATAAAATAGAATAAAATTCTATTTGCCTTTATTCCACATTCCTCCTTTTAAAATAAGGGCTCTATCATTTAGATAAGCACATTTTCTCTTCTCTCAAGTCCACTAAAGAAATTTACAAATCTACAAAATAATCTACAATGTATGCAGACTCATGTATGAATGTATCAATCTACAAATACAGTGATTACAAACCTAAACTTTGCCAGTAGTAGAACGAGGAATAAATACCGTTTTTATTCCTCAATTCCACCATCAGTAATGAACACAGCTGCACTGATCCTTTAGAACTACAAATACAATGTTCATATTTTGAGTTATCTGCTTTACACTTATCATTGAAATTCTTATTTTAAAGAGAAGCATTTCACAAGCAGCACATGTGTTAAATGCTATACATAACAGAAGCTTTTTTTAAAAATACAGGTATTGGTGTTATTGCCCTAATCACAGGGATTTCCTTGTTTTCACAACTCACATGTACTGCCTTTGCTCTACATGGAAGAGATCCTTGCTTTCCATGTTCTGCTCCAGTAATGTTCTGTTCTGCAGCATTAAGGTCTGGATTTGATCCAGCAGGTGTCTGTTTTCCTCCTCCAGGTTTCCTTTAAGTTGGCTGAGCAGCTGTTAAAACAGATGAAATTGCCCATGCATTTATATCTGAATGTATTTTACACACAGATCATGAGATTATCAAGAAAATTTAGGTCTACAGAGGGATTCTGGAAGTCAAATCGAACTCAAAATTAAATCACGAATCAACTGATAAAAGCCTCTTTGATGCTTTAAATAATTTAAACCAGTTTCCCTAATATGAGCCTGAAATTGTGTTTTGCCTGTACAGTAGGCAAATTAATCAGTCTTTGGATCTACTTCATAATCTATAAATGACTGATACTCCAGCACTTCATATGATTTTATGAACCTATAAATACAGTTATAAAAATATTCCAATGATTCCAGACATTACAAACAGCAGAATTCCCACATACCTCACACTGATTGTTTAGCTTTGTTGACGTAATATCCAGTTGCTGGTACTGCTCTTTAAGTTTGGAAAACTCAGCTTCCAACCTTGTTTGCTCCAGTTTGGAATTGTTCAATAATGTTTTCAGATTCTTGTGGTCAGTTTGGAGCACCTCATTCTCCCTCAGGAGCTGACTGTACGTGTGAGTGAGCCTGGGACACAAGGACACCATCAGAGAGTGCTGGAAATGAATTTCTTACCCATACTCCCTCTGAAACATGACATTTCCAACTACTCCATAAAATACACATATAAATTCCTTGCTATCGTATACTGTAAATTATCCCAGCTTAATTTTCTCAAGAATGTGTTCTGCCTTTGAGCCAAGCACTGTTCTCTGTATGTTTAAATACAAAGCACCATCTCAACATCACAATTGGTTTTTTTAAGATTTCACTTTTCAGAATAAAAGAATCTTACAAAACAGCCAGGAATGGCCCAAACTTGGGCAATCGTGAAGATTACACATATCCATTCCTGGGCTGCCTTTGTCCATCCTGGGCCCTCAGGATATAACGATTATTTTTGTGGGATCATGAACATTTGGAATAGCAACATCAGGTGTCAAAGAAATGTGAAGAACACAGCACTTGTTTAGGCTGCAGTGGCAGGTGCTCAGGTGCCAGAATTCTCTTTACCTCTCATTTTCATCCCGAAGTTTTTTATATTCTGCTGCCACAGTTTCATGTTTCTCACTTTGCTGCAGCATTTTATCCTGCTCTGTCTTGAGAACCTTCTCCAGTTCTTCCAGCTGCACTTTCTGCTTCAGCAATTGATTGTACCTGCAAAGACAATATTTACACTTCCTTCTGTGGAATGACCAAAAAAAAAGGAATTTTGATGAAATGGCCTCTGTTAAAGTCTTAAATCTTAGTGATTAGGTGATGGTGATTTTATTCATTCTATTGTTGTGTTAGAGAGTGATTTCTGCTGAATGGCAGACTTGTTTTCCTGAGTATTTGTTGCAGCTCGTATCCTTTATTCTGTTAATTTATTGCTAATGGTTTTAATGCTGACGGTTTGTTCTAGTATTTTCCCCCATGTTCGTGCCCCTAAAGTTGGTTTATCCCTAAAATTGTATCCTCCCCAAAATTGTATCCTCCCCTAAGTTACCCTTTTATGGTGCCTCCCTGACCTTTGTTCCAGCTCTTTCCCTGTCAATCACTCTTACCCTGCCCCTTGCTCTGGCTCCTTCTGTCTCACTCCTGCCTGGAGCCAATCCTTCGAGTGTCCCTCCCCCCGGCCGTTCCTGGGTGGTTCCCTTTCCTCGAGGGCCTAGTGGGGAATGGGACCTGTTCTCCCACCCCACCTGCTGCAATTGGCCTCTGGCCAGTGACCTGACCCTCTCCACTCTTCCCCTGATGCTTCCCCACTGGTTTATGATTTGTACCCACCCCTGGAATTGTGACAGTTTTTAAACCCGTGCACGGCAGCGCTCGGGGCTCTTTCTGTTACTGACGCCTGCAGACAATGACCCTTTCCTGCTGGAGCCTCAGAGCAGAGAGCCTCGTCCTCTCCTGGCCCCTGCTGCGGTCTGACATCCTGCACCGCAGAGCAAGCGGCTCTTCAGGTCCAGCTGTTGGCAAAACCAACACCTCAGCTGTTCCCCACCCCTGGCGCGGCGCCGGAGTTCAAAGAGCTAGCCCGGGCTCCGGTGGGCCGCGTCAGGGATTTACCTGTCCTCCAAGTCCTTGTGCTCCACCTCCAGGTTTTTGTGAGCAGACTTGAGGCTGCCGTGCTTGGCGATGAGGGACTCGTACTCGGCGGCCTGGCGCTCGTGCAGCTGCTCCAGGCGCTCGTGGTCCTTGAGCAGGGCCTCGTAGAGCCCCTTCAGGTCCTCGCGCTCCTTCAGCACCGCCTCGTTCTCGTTCTCCAGGGCCGACTGCTGGATCAGCAGCTGCGCGTTCTGGTTCATCAGGGACGTGCTCTGGGAGTTCAGCGTGGAATTCTCAACCTGCAGCCAGGAACACGGCACAGTCTGGGTTATTTTAGCTCCCACTTAAACATTTCTCGGGTTTAACCCTTCGCAACTGTCTGGCTGTTCCACTGACAACCTTTTCTCCTGTCCCAGGAGACCGCTCCAATCCAAAAATGTTCCAAGAATATTTTTTAGCAGAAAGCATTGAAGCATATGATTAAATTGACAGGGACGGATCAAATTATTATTTACCTTTCAACATCTGTTAAAATGCTAGCTTGCTGAAGGGCCATTTTCCTCTAGCACCGAGATACTTTGGAGAAATGGATCACCAGTGATCCTAACAAAAGCCAAATCTGTGACACGACTAAAATAAAAGGAACTTTCACTCTAGCATGTATATTTATTTATTTTTAAATTCTGTATTATCAGCATGAAATTTTCGTAGTATCCACGCATTCCTTCACAGTGAGAGTTCCAACAGGAGCATCCATTTAACAGAGAGAGGGAGATAATATCACCTGGAAGGAACTACACATGTTCTTTCTGTGCTCTTTTGTGGAACAGCACCAGTTCTCCCACAACTGTCCCAGAACAGTATTAATGTTTATTAATACACTAAAGCCTTCAACATTAGACAGTTTAAAAAAGCCCCAACCAACCGAAAACTTCACTTTTTGTGCCTCTGGAGAAATCCTTGGATATCTTAAAGAATTGGTGCTGTCACCTGACCTGTACCAGCTTCCCTCTCTTTCCTGTTCAAGCGCTGAAAACCACAAACTACTGAGCCTTCTAATACCCTTGGGGTATCTAGTAAGGGAAGAAAATTCCATCTCTTACTCCAGTTCCCGCTGTTACCAGGGAACAAATCCCTTCCTGCTGGAACTGCAGTGTTCTTTGTTCCAGAGGAGAAAGCTGAACCTTTCACTGGAAATGAAGTCATGTCTGATGGCATGGGTGTTGCTGGGAAACTTCCCAGTCTGAATCCTGAGTTTGGTTAGATCAGAATTCCCAGTTACCCTTTCAGACATCCTCTCCCTTCGCTGCTCCTTATGGGTATCAGGAGGAAGAGAAGAATGAGTTGCCCAGGAACAGTTTTGGCACAGTCCAGGTAAAGCAGCTCAGTCTGTACTTCAGATTTAGCCAACAGTTCATCACTTTGATTTTTCTGAACATATTTCAACTTCCACTTGGATTTGCAGTTCATAGAGAACTGTTTTGCCAGAGAGGAAAGGTCTGTGCTGCTGGGCATGAGGCAAAAAAAAAACAAACCTACATAGATATTCCTGGAGTTTTCTGATGAAGGCAATTATGAAGTGCTCGGAGAGCTCTGAATCCCAGCAAACCCCTCTCAACTGGATAAATGGGGTATTTCCATGTCATATCCACTGTTTTTTAACAACCAGAGGAGGTACAGGGTGTGCATCAATGTCCTGTTAGACTGGAGAGCACTAATGACATTTCAATGTGGCAGCAGAAAGTGCATCCATGGGACAACAATGTTCTGCTTTCCAGGAAGAGCCAGGAGGAGACTCCAGGCACCCACCAAATGCATTATTTGTTTCATTTAAACAGTCCTTGACATCTTGATTTCCATCAGCCCTTCATCCTTTCTGACATTCTTTACTACTTCTGCTGCATTGTGCATCTGCTCCTCTTGAAGGAGTTTTGATTCTTTGAACTCCAAAAAGCATTAAATCCATTAACAAGAATATTTTACGTTTAAAGAAAAAAGATTCATATTTAACAACCCTATTAAACTATAAGGGAAACATCTGAATTTTGGCCAGAAGAGCTGCGAGACTCTGGGGACAACCATTTTTATAATTTCCATGGTCACACATTACCATTTTTATTGCCTATCAATTATCTAAATTCAGGTCTTCACATATTTATGTACCTGTCCATTTTCTTCTTTTTTTTTTTAAAATCTTCTGTATTTAAGTATCTTCATTTTCCATTTTTAACCAGTATCTCCATTTTTAACCATATTCACAATACTGTAGGGGCACCTAAACCCCCTCAAAATGTCAGTTTGAGAGAGAAGTGATCAGATTAAACTGTACTGATTTAGAACTGCACATCCTTTATGGGAAATACCAAAACCCATAGTCATTAATCACTTCTAAGCAGTTCAGTCCCTGTGTGTGGCTCAGAATCTGGAGAACACCCCACTCCTCCTCACAGCTGGATAAAATAAGTTTAAGTATCTTCATTTTCCTCTTAGGTATGGATTTACTTTTTTTTTTAAGATATTTATAAAAATAGATAAAATTTTTTAGAATATGGTTGGACACACTATTTCCCTGACCTAATTTAGATGTATAAATACAATAAAAACCCCAAGGAATCTTAGAAGACTGGATAAGAGAATCTACTCTACTTCTAAGTATAAAGTCAAGATTTTACATTAGACAAAAGATTAAAACCAATTTCTAAAAATGCAATTATTCATCAGCAAACAAACTATTACACGACTGCTGAGTGCAGATTATTTTCATATCACCTACTTTCCCATGTCTCTCTAGGAAGTCAAATGTGATTTTAAAGCTAACGATAACAATGTATTTTAAGTTTTCCTTCAGAAAAAAAAAAAACAACTTTAATTTTATTTTTGGAAGCAAACTACGGCAGCATCACCTGCAGCTTGGCATTCTGAGTTTGCAGAGTTGTGTTTTGCTCCTGCAGGGACACAGTCTGCCTCTGCAGGGCCAGGATCTGGGCCTGCAGGTTGTTGTTCTGTGTCTCGAGCTGCTTGAGTTGCGTTTTCAGCGCCTGCTTCTCCGCCTGCAGCGTCGCGTTCTGGGGGGTTAAAACCACACGAAACCTCAGTTCACAGCTGCTCCAGGAACTCCAAGATAAAACAGAAGTGTTTTCCAGACACCATAGAAAGCAGCAGGACTGTGCAGAGATTTACAGGGTGGGATAAAACAGCAGAACAAACACACTTTGGGGGGATTTATCACCGGAAAAACAGGTAACAGATGTTGCACCTACGGAGAAACAGGAGAGGAACCTCCAGGACTGGTGTAAATAGGAATTATATAACAGGGATTTGAGAGAGAGCTGTGGATTCAAAAGGGCAAATTCAGGTTCTCACATTTCCTTTTAAAATGCCTGTCAAGTGCTTTATGGCATCCCACAGAGCAGAATCCAGCTGCTACATGCACTGCATTTAATTCAGATCCTGCTTGGGATGGAAGCGAGGTGATAAATTAAAGTGTCTTAACAGCACCCTCGTTTGCATTACTGGAGCAGCTCACCATAAATAATTACCACCAGAATCATATTTAAAACACATCTTACATTCCTCTCCACCTCGATTAATCTATCTTTAACTTTCAATAATTCTCTAGTCGTCTCCTGATTTTCCTTCTCCCACTTATTGACAGACTGATTTTCTTCTCCACTTCTTGGAGGAGAATTCTGAACCATCCTTTCCTCTTCTTGTCTTTGCTTGAGAGCTTCATAATTCTTCTTCACCTGAAATTATTTAGGACAACTTAGGTTAGGTTTAGAATTTTCCATTTTGTATGTCCAAATTTATTAATTTATTACCTGACCCTTCTCAAAGAACAGGAAGTGCTGTTACTGTATTCGTCAATTTGTATTTTGCACATGTTTGGGGAGATGATGTACAAATTACTTATGGATATGGACAATTTAACCCCAACAAACAGCAGACCTCTGTTTTCTATTTTATTTCAGTGTTTTTAACTGTATCCCCCAACTTTTATACTAAAATTCTACAACCAAGGTGACAGAATTTCCTTTTTTAACCAATCTACTCAGGCTGCTCAAGGTAGGCCAGAAAATATAACTGAAAATGACATCCCAAATCAAATCAAATCAACTCCAGGTTATTTATCCAGCTGACGTTTTCAGGGCCAGTGAATAAACTCAACAACTTTTCACACGATTTCAACACAGTCTTAAAAGCATTCACACCTTTGTCCTGCTTTCTATCACCTGAATGATTACCCAAAAAGTATAGAAATAACAACAGCTCATTCAATATTATAGAAAAATGTCCTTTTCCTTACTGTTTTCAGTTCCTGACGCAGCTGCTGGTTTAGATTTGTTGATTCTTCCAAACGAGCCTCCAAAGCAGCAATTTTTTCTTCTTTTATTTCCAGAGACTTCTTGAGCGTGGATTCTAATTTGGACTCCAAAAGCTTGTACCTACTGGCCAACAACAAAAAAGAGTCTGTATTTCAAATTATTATTTGAGATATTTTAATTCTAAAATGTTCTAGAACAGACTCATAGCTACATTCAAAAATCCCTGAGTGCTGTGGTCAAAAGTATGAAGACACCTCAGCATCCACAGCAAGTCCTATGTCAAAAATAACCAGAAGATAGTTGTCAAAATCATTTTTGAGTCCTCCTTTCTTTTAGAACATATTGGACCCAGAAAAAGACCCATTTAGGCACACCAGGGAGGTGCTGGGTTTCTCTACATCACTAGTGAGTGGTGCTTGCACTCCTTCTTGGCTCCACTCCAGCGAATCCAGCGGGGACCTGAACTCAATTAGAATGTGAAGTATTTGGAGAGCAAGATTTTCATCAGCTCCCATTTCCTGCCAGCTCCAAAGGGGAGGACAGGGAAGGAGATGGAGCACACGACTGTGCAGGTGCACACTCGTTTGGTGCATCAATGTGCAAATTGCTCACTCAGCCCAGCTGCTGATATTTTTAAGGCTGTTGCCACCCTTGATTTGCAAAGATTCCATTTTTAACCATATTCACAATACTGTAGGGGCACCTAAACCCCCTCAAAATGTCAGTTTGAGAGAGAAGTGATCAGATTAAACTGTACTGATTTAGAACTGCACATCCTTTATGGGAAATACCAAAACCCATAGTCATTAATCACTTCTAAGCAGTTCAGTCCCTGTGTGTGGCTCAGAATCTGGAGAACACCCCACTCCTCCTCACAGCTGGATAAAATGAACCCAACCACTGATATCCCCCTTTCTAATCCTGGCTGTGCCATCAGTTTAGTGAAGGGAATAAACTGCAGGAGACTCCTGAATGGACAACGGCATCAGATCCAGTCAGGAACTGGAGCAGAAGACCAATGGGAAGAGAATTAATAAGCAGAAAGCTGTCCAGTAGCATCATGCAGCAGGAGGAGAATCCAGGATTTTCAGATATGACAACTAATTCTCAAGGATTTACGGAATAGTAGGCAGCCTGTGACTAGTAGAATATACAGTATTTCACCTTCTTGAGCTGAAGCACAGATTTGGCTACAAAAAATAGTAATTAGTAAGTCCTGCTAATAGTAATTAGTAATTCCTGCTTCCTTAGTAATAAAAGTAATTCCTGCTACTGAAAAATGACGTAATTTTATAGAAAACAAAGGAGGAAAAATAATAATAGCAGAGATCCATTACCCACTTACACTTTGAACAACGAAAGATGGTACAATTTTTTTTAATATAACTGCAAAGTTGTGTTATTTTGGATTCAGAGTCAAAATCCATAAATCTGTTTGTCCAAGGACAGCAGGCAAGAGAAAATGGAAAACACTTCAAAGTTAACTCATAAAATGTGGCCAGCTTAGACCTCAATAGAAGGACTCTGAGGTGCTACCGAGATCATCTCTTAAAAACCACAAGCAGCTCTGTCCAGGAAGGAGGAGGAAAATGGCACATGGTTAATTTCCATCATCAAGATGACAGAGGCAGATGAAAAACTACACTGAGAAGTAATTTTATACATAATGAGACCAGCTCATCATAGCCCTGATGAAAGAGCTGGTAATGACTCACCTATGTATTGCTATGGAAGGAAAGCAATCCAGGTGTCTTTGGGATGAATGAAGAAATTGAGAACAATGGAAAAGCAGGATATTTATTAGCAGAGCAAAATTTCAAACCAATCCAAGTTTTCACTTTGGAAACAAACAATGCCCTTTCATGATCCTCCAGCTCTACACACACAGAGCTTGGGAAACAGCTCAAGCCAGCAGCAGAGCCCAACCACTTCTAACCTAGAACTTGATTAAATGTTGCTCCATTTGGGCTTCATCTAAGTTTAAGCTTCACCTTGGATCAAGGACTGGTAGTTTTTTTGGGGTATATTTATCTAAGGACACACTAATGCTTAGCAAGTGCTGTATGTGACACAGAAATGCTTAAATCAGAAGAAATCCAACGAGTCCAAGTTCTGAAAACTTTTCCTGAACTCATCTGGGAGCTGAGAAATGCAAGTGAAAGGCACCAGCAGAAACCAGCAGAAAGAAGGGGTAACACATTCACCCACAAGGACCCTGGCACCACCCCTGTGACAGAGCACTGGGAAAGGGAAGCTGGATTCAAGCCCCAAGTGTTATTTGGGTTCCTTTGGACACAGAAGGCCCCAGATCAATCTCCATGCTCACGACAATCAGTTGTAAAAACAGCTCATGACAGCAGAACTGCACTGGGAAGTAAAGACTGGCTAGAAGCCCACACTGCTTTGCTCCTGTCACCAATTTTCCCTAAATCCCTGCAGAATAAGGCAGAGGAGGAAAATGCAGCAGAGGAAGCAGACGTCAGGGTAGCAGCTGCTTTCCAGTAGCAGGTGTGGAGGAGTGATGGAGCCACCACCAAGTTCTGGAGACACTCAAGCACTGGATGTTTCCCAGCCAGGGGAAGTGGGAATGCAGCTTCCTTTAGGATGGAAGAATTAGAAGGAAATGCTTGCAAGGAAAGAGTGAGACAGTTTAAGGTAATCACTATGTGATAAAAACCATTTGTGTCAGACAGGCAGACAAAAAGGAAAAAAAAACCTACTTTGAGCTAATTGCCTTTTACTGCTACTGTTGCTGCTGCTGACTAGAGCATAAAACATTTTAATTATAATTAACTATATCTCCTGACATACTTCAATGAGTCTCTTAGCAACAAAAAGTGGCAACTCACTGTCACAGTCAGCCGAATGTGAAAGCACACCAACTACTTAATTTCCAAAAATATCAAGTTCCTTTTTGGGTCTACGAGTGTGCCTTAAAAATCTAAGAGTATGCACAGAACCAGCCTGCAAAACCACTTCATGAATAAAAAAGATCCTCATTTGTCCTCTTTGCCATGTAGGCCCTGCCATTCTCACCTGTCATCACTGCTCTGCTCATCGTGCAGGAGACGCTCCTTGTTCAAGCCAATTTTTTCAAGCTCGTGGGCCAGTTTTTCTAAATCATTGTTCATCTGTTGAGTCTTCAGTTTCTCATTTACCAAGTCCTTGCACAGAAAAAACCACAGTCAGTATTTTCAGTGAAATAAATAACATAGTCTTAGTTTTAGGAGTGCTGAGACAAGGGTGTTTTATCATTACATGACTGGAATAATTCAACTTTAACTCTCCTTCGAGTTGTCAGCTTTCAGCTGTATCAGACCTTATACTGCAACTAAAATAGGATTTCTCTGTGCTCTCTCCCTTTCCCTTTAGAACCCCTTTAAATTTGGTCTGGAACATGACAGTGAAAGGGAAACATTCCAGCAATATGATATTCTACCTTTTCATGACTACGATTACAGAAATTTTGATTATCTAATGCACGAGGGTGTTAATAGTACACAGATTAAAGCAGAAAAAAACCCAAATCAAAACCCCAAATACAATTTCTGTACATTATAAACAGATTATGATGGGAATGGAAACTCCTCTGTGTTTACCTCTCTCAAAGTGACCAGGGTTTTCTTATCAATGGTAGCTCTTTTCACTAGTTCCTTATTTTCCTTTTCCAGTTCTTTCAGGCGCAGACACGACTCTTTATATACAACGATTTCTTTAAATAGAGATTTATTTTCCCTTTCCAGATTACTGATTTTGACATTATTTTCTTCTAAGGTACTATCTTTAATTTCTGCTTGCTGTCGAAGCCTTTTATTTTCCTTTTCCAGCTGTTTCTTATCCTTTTCCAGTTGAGAAGTCTCTTGTTCTAACAACTTATTCTCCTTTTCCAACTGCTCCAGGCGCTTACTGGAGATTTTTAACTCTTCCAGGTTCTTTTGCAGGGTCTGATTTTCAGTCTCCAAATCTTGTAATTCGCTCTCTAATTGCTGAATCTTCTTATTGCTGTTTTCCAGGGCTTTCTGTAGCCTTTGGTTTTCCGTGTCCAGGCCTTGGTAACTGACTTCCAAGCGTTCAGTCTTTTTAAAAGAGGCTTTCATCAGCTCAAGGCTTTTTTTGAGCTGCTCCTTTTCACTCTCCAGTTCCTTATTTTCTAATTGTAACTGTGCCACTTTAATGCTTGTACACTTCAAGGATTCAATTGTCCTCCGTAACTCTAAATTTTCTTCGTCAAGTTGGGAATTCTCCTTTTCTAAGGATTCTAATTGAAAAGTGAGGTTTTTCAGGCTATCCAAGGTTTTTTTCAGCTTTCTGTTCTCCGTCTCCAGGTCAGAGTTCTCTTGTTCTAAGGCCTCGATCTTCTCACAAGTGATTTTTAGGTTGGTGATTTTCTTCTGTAATAACTCATTTTCCTTCTCCAGATGATGCAGCTCGTTCTCTAATTCTTCTGCCCTCTCCCCTTTCTCTTTGTAGTGTTCCAGTTCTTTCCTGACTTGTTTTTTTTCAAATTCAATCTTATTTAACTTACTGCTGGTCTCTTTGATAGACTCATGGAGGATTTTATTTTCCTTTTCAATTTCTTTCATTCTTGCCTCAGCACTGATTTGTGAGCGCTGCCTTAGAGAAGCCACAGTTTGATTCAAGTGTTCATTTTCTTGTTCTAAGAGTTTAATCTAATTTGGGTAGAAAAATGGTAAAGTGATAAACAACATGCCAATAAGGAATTGCTTCCGTATATAAACTGAAAGATACTCATCATATCATATTTACCTTTTATTTTAAGTTAAAGAAAATCTCTAACTCTGCTAATATTTGTGTGAAGAATTACAAACATTATTTCAAGTCTGACGACAAAGTAAATCTTCAAATCACTTCCTCTTGAATATTAATAAACATAAACCCCAAACTAATACAGCACAAATAAAGGAAAGCTTTACCTACCTACTTCCTAGCAAATTTAATTTTCATTTGTGTTTATCCATATTTAGATTGTTTTTTCTTACACTCTGATTTCCAGAGCTGTGTGTCCACAAAGAACAGGACTGCAGCAAGTTCTAAACCAAACCTGAGATGGACGGAGATGTGGGAGCCACAAAAATCTCTTTATTTCATTTGGAAAAAGTAGAGGTGATGGGTGGCAGATGAGGGAATCCTGATCACAGTTAACAGCAATTTGAGAAAAAACACACCAAAGTTACACTGATTTTTGAGCTAAAAAGAACCTTTGGATATTCTGTTCCAAACCAGCTTCAGAGAAAGCAAATCATACCGGAATTCTTTTCCTAGGAAACATTTCCCCAGATCTACCTCAAGGATAAAGGCAGAACTTACACCTTAATTTTTAGTATTTCTTAACTTTTTAGGTTGCTCCAAATCATTTGGAATTATTTGAGCAAGTAACACCAGACAGCAAAATCCAGCAAAACTGTTTGGATCAATATTTAAGTGTACACTAATAAACCAATGTAAGGGATGTTTCAACAATAAACTGTTTGGGAGAAAAGCAAAAGTGCTGCTTGCAATGAAAAACAGACTGAGAAAATTATAGGCTGTTCTTCCACAGTGAAATCTGAATGGAACTATTAATTACAGATCCATAGCTCTGCTCCCAGCAATGACAAACTGCTCTGGAATATTCACCAGAAATTCATAAACAGGTGCCTAAAAACACAACTCTGGAGCATCTGGCATGACACTGAATTACTGTCCACGAATTCTGCTTCTATAATCCCAATTCTACAAAAAATCCTGATAAATGCCTCCATGATTTTGGATGACATCAAATGAACCTCCTGCAGCCAACTCCAGTGAGTGTCAGCACAGGATTTTGGAAGAGATATGGAAAATGCTGTTGACCCATCAGCCCTTAAGTGTATTATTTTTAAGCAGGAATAGTCCCACTGAAGTATCAGTCTTAAACCAAGATATGCATCTTTAAATGAAAGGAAACCCTCCGTGCCAAGCTTTTTTTTTTTTTGCCGCTTCCTTTTTTCTTCCTTCTGGAATTTCATTTACCGATTAAACAGGACCTTTAAAAATATTCAGCATTTTTTGAAACAGAATATTCTGCATTTCAAAATACTGTACTTTAAATTAAACTAAATGGCCATTATCATCAGGAGGTACAAGCAGAATTTACGAAAGCTAACGGCAGTTGTAATTCTGAAGGACTTAATTCCTAAATCTGGGATTTCCAGAAGCTTTCAGAAGTCTTTTTCCTGGTGGCTGCTCTGCAGACACCTCAGAAGGTGCCAGTGCCCGCCAGGCACACGTACGTCTTTTACAAAGATTCAGATGCCAGTTTTTGGCAGTCACAAATAAATCCAGGCGGTCACAGCGGGAACCCATCCCAGTGCAGGGCACAATTATGGAGCCGGACTCAAGGCTGCTGGAATTCCAATCAATACTCCAACATTACTCCACGCACTGCCAGCTGCCTGGGACCTGTTCTCCTCCTCTGGGAGGTGTCTGGCCTCCCTCCAAAGTTCCCAATTTTCTCTCCTGGCTGAGCTACACCCTCCCAGCAACTCCAGCAGATGCCCACGGAAGCCGCAGGAGCGTTACTAACACCAGAAAGCTTTAAACCCACCAGGAAAGCCCCAGCCAGAAATGAGTCACGTCTCTCACTGGCTGCAGTTCTCAGGAAAGCTGTTTTCCTGCAGGAACCTCCTTTTGGCAAATCCACTACATTTACAATCCCTTTATGTCTGTGAAATCCTACAAAAGGAGACCAGCAGAGCACAAAGCAGCAGCAAAAACTTTCGGTTCTGCTACTCACTTGTCGCTCGGAGTTCTCTCGAAGTGCTTCAAGTGTCTTTTCAAGCTGTGCCTTTTCTTTCATCAAATCTTTATTCTGATTCTGACTGTTCTGAAGACTTTGTTTCTCTTGGCTAATTTCATTCTCCAGCTCCTCAAGCTGGGAAGAGAAACAAAAGTTTTAAAATGTACTTAAAAATGAGTCTTAGCTGGGTTGAAGGCACCCTTATAGAAATGAATAAAGAAGCTTAAAGGAAAGAATAAAACAGAATTTTCTAATCTTTAATTGAAACATTAATTTCTGCTGGGAATACGTTTACTCCTGCCAGAATTTTCTCCCTGGCTCAGAACACTGTATCTATGAAGTACTTCAGTGCAAAAAAAAGGGTCAGATTTTCTCAGGCTCTGGATATTTCCTCAAGCATCTTTTTTTCTCTCAAAATTCCATTTAGTGAGATTTATACTGCTCCTCCAAGACCACTTCAACTTAGGAAGGTTGAATGTTGTTTGATCTTACTTAACTACTTCAGGAGATAATTAAGATGATTCCTTGGGAATTAAATATATGGGTTTGTTTTGTCAAATGGTTCCAACTTGCAGAGAGCAAAACTATTTAAAATTTAAAATACCCAAGCATGACTTCTCTGTCATGTTTAAGTGGTAACAAGTTGACTCAACAGTATTTGTGTGTTTCTTACACCTATTCCTTTCTTTTGTACCTCCCAGCTTTCTTTTGGGTACAGCACAGAGGCTACTCCAAAAAATACCAGCTTCTTAGGAATCAGAAAACTTATGAAAGTATGGAATACAGTAGGGATTTCTTCAATTTTCTTTTTTAAATTATCTCTTACCCACTCTAAGAATAGTCTTTTATCTGAAATAGCTGCTGAAGTCAAAGCTATTTCAGGAACTTTAGACATTTTCACTCCACTGTAATTAGCCCCAGCTCTTTTTTTTTTCCCTAATTTTTATTCTCTATAAATACCACTGACTAAATTATTCTATTTGATACACATAATTTGAGGAGTAAAGTATTGTAGCTCAGCACAGTTAAACCTGACAAACTCTCCTCTTGAGTTGTTTATCAATTCCTTGACCCACCTTCTCCCTTCCTCAGTTAAAAATGAGGACACAGGCCCAAGTTTTCAGCTCAGACTCATCACTCACTCTCCACCTCTGCGCACACACTTTCTTCTGCTTCGTAATTACCAAAATTAACGCTCTCCAGTATTCTAAACCACTTTCATTACTCATCATATCCCCAATATATTATTATCCTTTCCCCTCACTGGTCTAAGACCTTTCTGAATAAACTGGTCACACTCTCATGTAATAAAAAAAAGAAAAACCTCTTGGAGGTTGTTTTATTTTTTACCATAAACTCACAAACACTATAACTCTGCTTATACCCTTGTAATGCCTTACCCAAAATAACAGCAATTCATAAAATTACCCTTTAGGAAGAAAACAGGAAAGAACATTAAGCAGCTCTCACACAATCCAAGCACACCGTGACCTTTACCTTCTTGCTAAGTCTTTGGTTTTCTTTTTCCATCTTCAGAATCCTTGAACTGCTGCCTTCCACAGAGCCCACTGCACTTTGCAGCTCTTCCACTGTCTTCAGTAAACTTTGGTTTTCCATTTCCAGTTTCAGTAACCTGCTGGATGTCAGCTCATTCACCTCATGGCCCAGTGATTTCTGGGGCACTGCAGAAGAAAAACACCATTATTAAAATAAAAGGTGACTTATTAGCCAGAGTTCTTTGGATTTTGCATTTTTAAACTGAGAGGATTTAACACTCTTTGAAGGTCCTTCCAATGCCTTCTTGGTGACCGGTGTTGATTAGGATTAGAAATATTAGAAATTAAAATGTTCTACTCTCCTAATGCTCCTAATCACAGCACAGATTTGTTTCCCACAACTCAGGATGTGTCTCCAAATTCCACAAGTGCTTTGCACAGAATCCAGTTTATATCCAAGCATGTTATTCTGGAAGAATCAAAATTTTTTCCACAGCTCCTCTCCTTAACTTTGAGAACAGCAAAGCAAGAAGACTCATGATCTGTGCTGCAGAGTACAGAAGCATGAATGACAAAATAATGTAATTTCCAAGTATTTATGGGGTTTATGCCACTATTTAACTGAACAAGAACCACAGGAACAGACTTCTCATGTAGGCTGTATCTCCATGGAGACATAGGAATCAGCATTTCTCCAGAGGACAACACGCTCTGTACTTCAGAATTAAGGACATTTCATTTCCTAATGCTATCCAGCCTCTGAGATTGCCATTTCAATCACTTTGCAAGTATTAACTATGTTTACCTTCAGAAAGTTCAGTGGTCCTGTTTATCTGCTCCAGCTCCCAGCCAAGATGCAAAGATTCATCCATACTTTGCTTCTGAGCCATTTCTAGGGTCATATTTTCCTCCATGAGCTCCTCAATCTTCTTTCTGTCCATATCACGCTCCTTGAAAATTATTTCACAGGTTAAAAGAAAAGTCTCAATATGTGCAAAGTGGTTTATTACCTATATTCTATTAATACCTATATTCTATTATCTTTACTATGTTGTCACAGGGAAGGGCAAAGTGCTTTTTCTGATCTGCCTAGACAGTGCGATGGGGAGGAACTGGGAAAAGTTGGGAGAACTTTGAAGGGGACAGTAAAAAGAAGATTACAGAGAACCTCTTCTCCTCATAACTTACAGCAATCACTCCCTACTCTTCCCAAGTTTACTTCCCTCTGAACATTAGGAAACAAAGTGCACGGGGTAAACACAGTATTTAAGTGACAATTGATTCACATCAAAAAAATCAATCCCATTGCTCTCGAATCTCTGCATTCATCACCACATTCCTTCTCTTCCCTGCTATTTTGAAGGCTTTTATTAAAAATGGAAATTAAATTCCATGTGCATCAGTTGCCTCACCCTCCCCTGACACTCACCATCTCCATATCATGCAATTTAGCTTTTAGTTGTAAATTCTCTTTTTCTAACTCATGCAGTTTATCCGAACGGGCTCGGGTCCCCTCTAATTGATCTTCCAACATTGTCTTGGTTTCTAGCAACACTTGATTGTCTTCCTTTAACTCCTACAAAAATGGAACAACAACAACAACAACAAATAAATCCCAAACCAAAAGTGGTCCTCTGCTCGTACAAACTTTGATACACATCACAATCAGTTTCAGAAACCTAAACTAAAACTGGGAGCTGTAACAGACTTTTTATAAAAAGCACATTTACAGCAATTCCATATAAATGCAACTTACAAATTTCTGTGAAAATAGAATTTGACATAAATTAAATTAAATACTCCTTAAGCCATTAAGAACAAATAAGGTGTTGGTAATTATAATCAAACCATCAAAATTGCTGTGATTTGGGCTGCGATCTGGACAGAAGTACTGCATGTACAGCCCAAAATTAGGTTTATAGGCCACTGGGCCCAAAGTCAGGCCATGATGATGAAAATGCAACCATAATCTTGAAGTATAACCAGCCACTCTCAAAGGGCCTGAGCAGCTTTAATTTTGGTACATAGAGGATTTTTTATTAGCATCTGATGAAAGTAACGTGTAAAATACATAATTGGCAATTTTCCTCATGATACAGACAAAACTTTTCAAACTTCAGCACACAGTCAACTGCAAAATCTGAAAAAAGATCACATAAATATCCTTCATACTCCTCCCTACACAAATATTAATTATGAAGCAGACCCAACTAATTAACATCTACCTGTATTGAAGCATGACTGAAATATCTGAGAGTTTACAAGCTATGAAAACACAAACCATTTTTAGTGGGTTTATTAGTTTAAACATTCTATGAAAATGAAACTTCCACTGTTGTCAAATCCTGTACACTAATCTGTTTTCCTTTACTAATTTTTATACCATATGGCACTTGCCCATGAAATTTGGCATTTACAGACAGAATGATGGCCTGATAAATTCCTGCATGTTGATTTGTCTCCTAAATTACTAATTCATGCCAGAACTGTAAGTTCCCCATGCCTGATGTTGGTACACCTTTTTTTAGTGTATTTTATGCCATTGTTCTGTACTCATTTATGTGAACAGCCTTCATTTCCTCAACACTTGACTTAGAAAATTGCTTTCCTTTAGGAGACCTCCAGGAGGAGAAAGGAATTATTATATTTGCAGCATTTTTTTCAATTAATTCCTCTGTGGGTTTCTCAATCCATCCTTCACAGAGGCTTCCACTGGCCTTGCTAGCTTAGAGCTCTGGTGAACACTTCCGACTCCCATGCCACTAGACATGGAGACAATTCCCTAAGAACTGGAATTTGTCACAAAAACCTGACTGCCATATCCCAGAGCAAGAAGCTGCAACCCTTTCTCACATCCCAATGCTTTAATCTCCAAATATCCTTCGAAAAAGCCCCCGCCGAGAGAAGAATGGTGGTTCTGGGTGATTTTTTCCCTGGATTTATTCACCTCCACCCTGGCTTTGTAGAACTCAATGTCATGGAGCCTCTCTTTGTAGCGGCTGACTTCACTCTCCAGCTTGTCCACGCGGATCGCCTTCTCCCGGAGCGCGTCCAGCTCATCCCTGTACACCCTGGCAGAGCGGGCGTCCGACAGCAGGTTCATGTTCTGGGACAAAGGGACACACAGGAATACGGGTAGGACAGGACAGAACGTGGTGAAGGATAACACAGCTCCTTCGTTGTTTAAATCAAGGGAACGCAGAGAGGTATCGTTAATTCTGAGAAATACAACGAAAAGATCAAATGTATTTGTAGAGGACTGTAGATGATTTATTTCCAAAGAAACTGCACTGGCCTTTTTCAAGGACTCACTAGAATTAGGTATATTGCATATTCATGTATGTATTTAGGGGTTTTCCCCTCATTATCACCACACAAAGTATAAAGAAAAACCGGACAAAATTGGAGTGCTTTCACTTTAAGATCCTTTCAGAGGATACGCTGGTGGGAAATTGCTTGAATGAAGAAGAAAAAAATTCAGAGAAGAAACACTAACCTAAGTCAGGGCATTTTTTTTCCATCATAATATACCAAATAAAGGAATAAATTACACAAGATCAGGTTCAGAGTACAAAATAAAAAAAAAACCAACATGAAAACGTACTTAATATCAGAAAGAGTGGTGAATTGTTCTGGTGGTGGCAACTTTTCTTAAGAATAAAATGATTAAACCCACACCTCTTGCTGAAGTCTCTTCAGTTCAGCTTCCATCTGTTCCAGTTCTTGCTTACAGTCAAGCAGCTGCTCAGTCTTTTCCTCACTTGAAGGAGAAAACACAAACCAGTTAAACAAGGTATGAAACCTGCTAATGATCACCAGGTTTGAGAACTGAATGATGAGATTTGTGAGGCTTCCACCTTTAACCCACAATTTCAGGGACATCAGAGTGTAAAATTTACAGCTGGCATTATGACTTAATTACTCTTTTGGTTTTAGTCTTTATCTAATATTTTAAATGTTGTTAGACTTTTCATAGTGCTTTAACTTGTTGTTTCCTACTCACGCAGGGCAGGAAACAGGGTGTAATAAGGCAATTCTTGCAATAAGGAGTTGTGTGTAAAAAACCACAGACAATACACATGAATGTGTACCAGGAGATCCACATCAAAAAGCCAACTCAGAATAATTTCAAATAACACACTCAAAAGGTCCGAATTCTTTCCAGGAGATCCGGACCCTGATCCCTTGTCACAATCAGGTAAAGCCAATTTTAAAAGCACTTTTATAATTCTGCAATTTTCCCTTTTTTTGCAGAGAAGAATTAAGGGGTTTAGGTGTCTTTCCTCAATTGAAGAAGATACTGCTTAATATGCTCGGTAATTTCATGAAACACACAATGAATTTTAATTTTATGGAAACAACACAGTGTCTGTTTTAGTCTACTCAGAAACCTGTGATAAAAACAATTTGACATAGAATGCTACAATTTTTACAGCACTCATTCTTAACTTCTAACTCATTTCCCAATCATTAAAAAATGAGTTTGTTAAACCATGAGTAAGTTCAAAGGAAATATTTAATTCTCTCACAGACAAAGAACACCTGATGTTCAAAATTCAACTGCACCTCAGAACAAACAGTATTTGCTGTTGAAAAACCTGCCAATATTGAATATTCTTAAAGGATATATTGCATATTCAAATGTGTTACTGTATTATTCCACATTTTGGAATTCAAGTAAGAAACAAAAGTAGAAAAGGGGGAAATAAGAAAATTTAATGGACTGAAATGCATAATACAATCTCAAAGCAATCACACCAACAAAAAATAGATATGTTTTAATCAAAACTAGAGCAGTTGTTTTTAAAAATGAGCCAATATCACCATGAATGATCTTTTTTGAAAAGGAATGCTTGGAAAAGGTCACTGAGCCTACAAGCACAGGAGGCTCAGCTCTGCACAGCTCAGTGCAACATCCCTGTCACAGCTTTCCCCGTCCAGAGGTGCTCAGAAACCAGGCACAAACACAGATTTACTCCTTTCTGCAACTTTTTCATCAGCATCCATATTCCTGTTGTTGTTCTACATGGGAATACACACGACTCAACACTCAGAAAATCAGGTGTGCAATTTCCAGCTTTGGAGTTTCTGTATTCCCTGGGTTGCATCCAACTGAAAAATAATCTTTACAGACCTTTTATATGAAATTACATCAGCTACGCTGCATATTAAACCAGGTATGAAGGTTCAATGCCAAAGCCAGATTATAAATAAATTTTATGAGTATTTTCAAGTCTGGAATTAATGTAATTTTAAATTTATCAAATAGATGCAGCATTTAACACTAAATGCTACAGACAGAAGTTAATTCATCCAAGTCTGGTATTTTAAGATACTGCTAAACGTAAAGGGGAACTATTTACCAACTGAATTCAAGGAAGAGTGTAAAATGTGGACTGTTCTGAGCCATCAGTGTTGCCCTAATTGCACGCTTCAGCTACAGACTGGAGAGGATTGGACTAAATTATACAGAACATACCAGTGTTCACTGTTTAGGCTATCTATTAACTGTCAATCAAACTAATAACAGCAATTTTTTCACTAATTTTCTTGGTGCAGCTGTTTATAGAATATCCTGGGCGGGCTCATTGCAGGAGACACATAATAATAGAGACATCAGGAAAAAAGAGCCCCATCTTTTGTCCTCTGTTCCTCATGAAGACCACGCTGTAGTGGGGGAAGGGGATCCTCGGAGTAAATCAACAAGATCCTTAATCCAGCCAGCTAGAAATGATCCGATCAACAAACTCTAGGAATTGTGACTTATGCTACCTTCAGCTTGTGATTTAATTTACCAGTCTCCTCTCTGCATTGCTGAATTAAAAAAAAATATCTTTATTTATGCTGTTTCTACACATATTGAATCTCTTCAGATTGAGCATTTTAATTCAGAACACACACACACACTTCACTCTGCTAAAACAACCGACACATTGCTACAGGGAGAAGCAGATTCTCCACAGGTCTGTTATTGATCTTCTTTTTAAGTAACTCCTCACTCTGCTCAGATTTGCTCCTTGACTATGAAGACAAAGTGCCCACAGAAACCTACAGAACCAGGAGCAGTTTTCAGGAGCAAGTAAGCACTGTGCAGACAAGAAATCTTTTACACAGGAACAAAGAGGTGGGGGACAGGAAAGCATTCTAATGGAAATTTTTTGTCCTATCTGCAATGAGTTTAAACTACAAATTAACCATAGGTGAGTATTTCTTCTTGGAAACAGGTCACCTAATCATCCTGCTGAGAGGGAATCCCTCCTGCACCATCTCCTTTTAACGATCACCTGGTTTGAGAACAAAATGCTGAGATTTGTGAGACTTCCACCTTCAATCCACGATTTCAGGGACATCAGAGTGTAAAATTTAGGTCAAAACATCATTATGAACACAAACAGACAAACACAGATGAAAACTTGTATTTGTCCCACGGGTCCACAAATCCTCTTGCATTATAAAA
Organism: Tichodroma muraria; assembly: GCA_013390105.1. Lineage (NCBI taxonomy): Eukaryota > Metazoa > Chordata > Aves > Passeriformes > Sittidae > Tichodroma > Tichodroma muraria. Next base: position 90,422 of record WAAG01055923.1, on the reverse strand, counting down.
AGACCCCTCCTAGGGAGCAATAACTAAACAAAGCATTTGAAAGGATGAAGAATTGGTCTGAAGAGGACTAGAAGCGTGCCGAGGCAGCATTTGGAAAGGATTTGAGCGTGAATTGGTACTCACAGCTCCTGCCTAAGCCTCCTGATCTTGGCCTTGGCGTCGGCGAGCTCCACGCTCAGGTGCTGCCGGCTCTCGGTGCGCTTCATGCCGGGCGAGCCGCACGGGGACTGCGCCGCCGACGCGTGCGGCAGGAAACGGAGACAGTCCCGCTCCTCCGACAGCTCGATGATGGTCTGCGGAGTCAGAGCACAGGCAAAAAGTCCCGAGTGGCACTCCCAGAGCCGTCTCTGGGTGTGCCATTCACATCAAACACTGCAGTGGCACAAGAACGACGGAAAGGTTTTGGCCGTCAAAGAAGTCAAAAGCTCCACGTGCACCTCTACACCTAAAGCAAAGAGCCACAGCTCTTGAACAGGACCTTCTGCTATTTTAGATTTTATTTTTCAGTTTAGACTTTTAAGCTCACAAAATGACCAGTGCTCAGAACGGACTGGGTAATGAAAGGTGTGAATTCCTTGAAAACCACCACCTCTTGAAAATAAACGTCTATCTCTAAACAAAGTCGTGCTCTTCAGTGAGCAGCAGCACCCTCGACAACTGAATAAAGCATCAGATCTGCAGGAATATTCCTACTTCCCCCTATAAATAAAGGTGTTAGCCAAATATGAACATCTCTCATAGTTTGAAGTATTTTTCCTTTGCTTTGCACGAAGGCATCAATCACCCCCACCCTCTACCGTCTGTTTCATTCCTATCAAGGCTGTGATCTGGTAAAACTGTCAAAGGAGTATCTGGAATAATTGCAACACTGACACGTCCACTCTGCTGAGGACCACTGAGATGATTCACAACTCGTCATTTTTAGTAAATACAGTTCTGTTCCTCGATTCTAACACGGTACAACAACTCATGGTAAGCTTGCAAAACCCCTCCTGGTACGGATTCTGCTTTATCCCCCTCAAACCTGGACAATGGGACACGGGAATAGAACAGGCAGCTTTCAGTGATTGCCTTGCAAATTGATGGGTTATTGATTCCTGGTAAATGCAGCTGATACAGATTTGGATTCTCTGTTTTCAGCTGCCAATGAATGTTGAAGATGTTTCCCACTCTGACTACATGGAAAAGATCACCTATTATCTTTCTCACTTTATTCCTACTTTATCTTTCCTACATTATTTAACAAATATGCATGAAGGAACTCCCTGAAACAACATTCTAGCAGTCAGGAATCCTTGCTTTAAAACGTCAGCAGAAAATTAAACTGTTAGTTATAAAAATCCTGAGCTCCATTATCTGAAAAAAAAAAAAAAAAAGATTTCTTGTATTTCTCTTAAGCATCAACCCACATCCATACCTCTGAGTGCTCATCTCTTTCATCTATAAGTCTTTTTAAATGCAATGCCATATTTTTCAGGAGAGGCTCAACATACTCTTGTGTCAGCACAATGACATCCATCCACTGCAGGTCAAACACATTTTCCTGATTATGAGTTACCTACACAGGGTGAAACGAAAGAGAAAAAACATCCTCTTGAAATTTTAAGAGTAGAAAGGAAGCATAAAGAAAATAAAGCTGCAAGTCTACAGGTCAAATTCTCTGGACAAGGTATGAAAAAACACTTAAAATATATTTAGTTGTATGTAAAGGAAGTTTTTTGTCTATCCGGAAGCAGCACCCTGTCCTTCTGGCAAGGTGACAATAACACTATAAATTACCTACCACATATATTTGATTGGAATTATGTTTTATGAAGAAATTTGCATATAAGGATTTCACTAACCTAAATTTGCTGTATGTAACTAAGAAATCCTGAAGCAAACAACTTGCTTTCTGGTACTGCTCTAAAAATATAACCCAAAAATGCTCAATCATGCAATCTTTTTGTGAATCAACTGAAAAAATAAAGCCTTTTTTGCTTACTACAACCACTCAATATGCAAATCACATGTAATTTACTTGCCACTGAACACGTGCAACTCCCCTTCCTGCAATACAATATCGCACATAAAAAAAATCCCCAAAATTAAAAGCAAACCCCTCCCCAAAAATACCTCCTGAATATGGGCTGCAACAGCTGCTCTGGTATCAAAATCCAGACTTTGGATTCTTTCAATAAATTCTTCTTTTTTCTGACACTAAAAATAGAGACATTTATTTTATACACATTTATATGTATAATCACAAGTATTTTCATTCCTCTTCTGCATTTCTTAAGAGCTAAAACTTATAAAGCTGACATTGCAGTGGCCACATGGCTAAATTATTATCCAATGTTTCTGGTGACCAGTAAATCCGTGGTTTATGCCATGTTACAGTAATTATAGCTTTCAACACTAATTAAATGATACAAGGAAAAATAAGTTGAAATGGGACAACTAAGAGGTTTCTTAAAATTGCTACTTATTCAAATTCTGTGATAGTTTATTAAATACATGAAATAGTGCAGTGAGTTAATTTTCAGTGCTTTACCATTTCCTTCCTTTCTTTACAATATCAGATAAATTAACACTATTGAAACTAATAACCCATTAGAAGGTTATGGTGGTACTGGAGGTATTTGTGCAGTAACAGGTGTAGGGTTGTAGCCATTTAATTAAAATTCATAATACTCTAATTTTTCAAGGAATGCAATTGTACCACCAAAGGAAGGAAAGTTTTATACCACCCCAAGTATTAAAATAGTAAGAAGAGATCACTAACTCAAGAGTTTCACAGAGACAAACATAAATAAACTCACCTGAACTGCACAACCAAGCAAAAGCAGAAGGAGCTTTTTTACTTCTTCAGTACCTGGCTCTAAGAAGAAAACAAGACAAAATGGTAACTGTAAAATTGTAATTAGAGCTTCTTCCCCTATAGCTCAGAAAACACGAGGTTTTCTCATCATTTCCATGTAATTTATGTTAACCTAGTTTAGAAAACAACCAAATGAGTTTCAGCTCAGTCCTTTTTGCCATTGAACTGCCGACTTCCAGAGTTACCAAACACCTTAATAGCCATAAGAATTTCAAATGGAAAAAAAAGTTCAGCCCTTCAAAAAGCAAAACTTCAGACTGACATTTTTAGAAGTGCTTTGGAGACCTACAATCAAGTTTTCAATGGTTATCTCAGGTATCTCAAGATAGTTACGAAAGTGCTTAAATTATCTGCCACTCCCAAGTTGGAAGAGTTTAGGTGACAAGCTCATTTCAATTCCTTACAAAGCTGTATTAGATATTCATCTGCACAACCAAAAAATCAAAATGCATTCCCAAATCTGGCCTTAAGCATCTTAATCTCCTAAAGAAGCTTAAGTTAAAGAACTCTGTTTACAGATTAATAAAAATATTTCTTACTTTTTGCGTTCACAATGTCCTCATCTTGCTATTAAATATAGAAACACATTCTATATCTAGCACATAAATGCCCTGAAGCAAATGCTTCAAGGATGACAAAACAGTTTAGGCATTGACCCAAGCTGCTGCTTTTGGAAGGAGCTACATAATGTGTATAATCCCAATGAAATGGAATATTGCAGTGGTTTCTCAGGTAGATAAATACATTACAAAAAACATGGACTCAAGTGGGAGATTTTTAATTCTTTATTCAGACTTCTTGTATCCCAAAGGCTCAAGCTGTGAAGTCTTTTACGGAGAAGTAGAAAAACCATCAAGGAATGTGTTTCACCAGAAGCTGCTTCAGTTGAAGAAGGGAATCCACCTGGCTGGCTGTCTTATCAATAAAGGCTAACAGGAATACCGCAGCAGGAGGAATCCATGCCAACAGCTCATAGCCTACATTCACTTATCCCAGTAAATTAATCACACTTTTTTAAACTTTTAAGCAATCCCTGAGCTCCTCTTCACTCTTCATCTCCTGACTGCCTTTCAAACACCTGCCTGAATATTGATTCCTCGTCTTCTCCCCTACGTTCCCTGAAGGAATAGGGCAAAATACTGAACCATCTCAGCTTCCCTCATCTTCTGATTTTCTTCCTTTTCCTCATCAGAAACACAGAAACAGACAATTCTCTTCTAACCCTTCAACCTGCTGCTGAACTTTGTCCTTACCCTGTGCCACTGTTTGATCTTCCCTGTGTTCACCCTTATCCCTGACATTCACACCCTCTGTAGGCTTCCATCCTCCCCTGCCTTGCTCCCTCAGGAATATGTATTTGCTTTCATCTTTCCCCTCTGCCTCATCATTATCCTTTTGTAATTTAGTTTAACATTTACAGTCCCAAAGCTGTAGCTCTCCTCCACTTTTCTCCTCCAACTGCCTTCCTGCAAATCAGCTCAGGAACTACTTCCCGATAAAATCCCT
>WAAG01055923.1:72660-86046 GCA_013390105.1 Tichodroma muraria | reverse complement strand
CGATAAAATCCCTGCTGACCCGTTTCACCAAACCTCAACCCCAGCCTTCTCCCACCATTTTCCTCCAGGAGCCAACTGCCTCTGGTATCTGCTCCTGCCATCTGCAATTCAGCATCTTCTGGGATTTCTCTACTAATCATTCCTTAATTGCAAAGGGGAAAAACTGGGAAACATCCCTGTGAAAAATCACACCTCCAGTTTAAGTTTTAGTGGACCAAATCCAAGTCTTTATTAGGGAATTGACTTTTACTCCGGGGCTTGCCTTGATGCAACCAGATTTACACAGCATTTCCAAAGGTCACTGAGGTTTCACTTCCCTGCACCTGCCCAAAAAAAGCTTAAAAATCCATGTAGGGATGAGACCCTTTTCCAAGCTGACACAGCAAGCGCAGTCCTAACTTTCAAAGGGGAAAGGTTCTGGACAGAACCCAAAAGAAAAGGTTTATACTCTAGTTCAGACCAAACTCAGTGACTGAACTCCAGCAGGGAGCTGAAACACCTTCAAGAATGTTGTCCAAGCGTAACGATTTTTTTTTTTTAATGTGAGGGTTACACTACAGGAAAGTCCAAGTTTTCTCACAAATCCAACAAAATCCCCAAAGAGCAAAGCACACACCAGCAGAGCTGCCAAACCACAGATCCCAGAACACAAAGACAACAGCCTAAAAATGACCAAACCATAGAACTGAATGTATACAAGTGAATGAAGTATTATCTCTGTGGGGTTCGATAGTGCATTTTCAATAAAATGTCTTCTTATACTACACAATATTGTTAAGACATTCTCTCTCAGTATCTTGAACAGAATAAAAAATGTCACTACAAAACAATACTATGATGTGGGTTTTTTTAGATCTGTTTTTCCAGTAAACCTGGTTTCTAGGCAAATCCACGGAGTCTTTCGAAAACCTTAAGAAAGTCTGGAATCAAAATTATAAAAGCACAATGCATTCTGTTCTTTTGGAAAGGAAGAGACCACATTCACACTTCTTGGTGCATATGACAGCAGCTGCACATATAAAAACTGAAAAAGCTGTGACCTCAGAAGCAAAAGCAGCAATATTCAAAAGCAGAAAAGTAAAACCCAAAAGAATTAAAGCAAGATACCTACAGAGATGGGATATGTGCAGATGGGATATGGAAAATATCAATGTTATGAGCCCTGGGATTGGGAAGTGAGGCAACACAGATGGTTCTTCTGGCTCATGAGGAACCCCCTGTCCCACAGACACGGAAGCGTGGCAGAGAAGACATCCCAAAGAAATAAAAACAGCCAGGGGAAGCTACACAGCCTGTTCGAGCAGTTCCTGACCTCTCTGCTGAGGTGTCAGAATGTCAGGAGGAGAACACCTGGGACACATTAGACCCAAGTAAATAAATTCTGCCCAATCCATAGTGGCTCCATGCAGGCCAGGTGTGTCTGCTCCGTGCTTCTGGAATTGAGAGCATGGTGCAGAGATTCCCAAGTGGCTGTGGATAGTCAGCTGGCTCCACACAGGCTAATTTTCTTGGTCTGAAAATTGCAACTCTCAGAGCTGGAAGCAGAGAAGGTGGGAGCATGGAGAAGACAGTGTCAGTTCAGAGGAGAAAACAAGAAGGTAATTGCAGTATTTTTCAGGTAAGGATGCAAGAGAAGCAGGAGAGTTTGGGGGAAGGAGAAACAAGGATCAGGAGCTGGATCAAGTGAGATGCACTGAACTGCCAATTCCCTCAGTGGTGACACAGGTAAAGAAAGCTGAAAGTGCAGTAGCTGGGAGTACATGAAACTTTAACTTTGTACCATCAGTGCTTCACTGGTTGCTGGGAAATGCACTTGGGCTCAATATAAATCCTAGTGAGAGCCAGGGCTGAGGCTGGGACAGAACACATTCTTTTGAGTGTGGACAAAGAAAATCATTATTAAATCATTACTCATCATTATTAAACCACTTGTTTGATAAAGTATTTACACAGTCTTCTGTTGAAAGGCTCAACCCTATAGCAATTTTATTTCCAGTGAATGAATATAAATTATCACACCAGTATACATTTTTATCTTAGTCAAAAATAAACTTACCAGAAAAAGGATTTTTGCCAATTATTAGCACATTTGGCAAAGACATCATGATCAACTGCTGCAAGGTCTCCTATAAAAGTTAATTAAAGCATTATTTACATTATATATACTGAATGAAAGCAAACATCAAATACCAACAGCCATTAAAGAGAAATCAGTATTAATTAAATTTAAAGTTTTAATATTTTTCAGGACTTCATGCATACAATTCGTATAATACTTAATTATTTGCATTCTAATTAAAAAAGACAACTTACAAATACGAGTTACTTCCACAGCAGCTTTGTTTTACTGGTTTGCACAATCATCCCACACAGCAAAATCCTCTTGTGGCAATGAGCTGGCTTAGGGATCTTAAGCCAATGAGATCCTGACTCTCTGAATGCAGCAAAACCCTTTTATGTTCATGTTCCCCTGACTTATTGATACATATTTGTTTTATTGGCTCTAAGGTGCATTTCTACTGAAAAAAAATCAATTTCCTTTAGTTCACCATTTCTTTGGCCTCACCAAAACGTGGATGTGAAAATCCCAGGGGTTTTTGCTGCAGTGACACTGGGCCAGCTGTGAACATAAAGGTACAACCCCCTGTCTGCACAATCACATGGAATTTTAGCTTGGAAGTGCCACACACCAGGCAGCAGCTCTGCCTATTTGTTCCATGGATTCCATCAATGGAGTTCCTGTAATGGCAGTAATCGGGTCAAATCCCCAGTCTAGACAGAGCCTAATTCTCCTGAAGCAGAATAGTCCTTCTCCTGTTCCCAGATGTTTATGCCCAGCAGATGCCATCCTACGGTCAGGCTTTTTGTTTTTCCACAGTGACAGATCCATTACTACATAAAATGCTCCTACTCAAAAGCAACATATTCCAGACAATCCCAAGGCACACATCAGGTGTCACACTGTAAGCAATAACCTAATACAAGTCCACCTGCTTTAGGTCAAATTGAAAAAAACCCCAATATTTCTTGAAAAACACCTGTGCAAATTATTAGCTACAGCTATACTTGAAAGTTCCCACCAGTTAATATACAACATCAAAATTATATCTGAATTGATTAATAGTAGACTGCAAAATATACATTCCCTCTGGACACGCCTAAGACAACTATAAGGAAGGAGAAAACAGCTCTGACCTCCTCAAATATCATGAAATTCTACCAACTGTGACACCTGTACTTCTCAGACTTTGATAAAGACAATTTTCAAATAAAAATAAGACGTGAAGTGTACCACAGGATGTTTTAAATCAACATAAAACAGATAAAATATAACGAATTTAATGAGTATCAACAGCTACTATGAAAGAAATCACATATTTTTAGAGTGGCTTTTTGTTGTTTTTTTGGGGGGTGTTTTTTTTGGTACTATCTCAAATAACTCCATGATGTTATCATAAAGCTGATCATGTATCAAAGCAGAGTATGAGCAGCAGTAACCAAAATATGTGTCCTGAATAGACACGATCACCTGTTCTCTTACAACACCTCTGCCTTGCCCCAGAGATGTCTGACACCTTTTCTGTCACTCAGTGTTAACCTCAGCACTGGCTTTGCTTGCACAAACTTTTACAGTTCATTAGCATTTATTTTACTGAAGAATTTCACATCCTCAGTCAAATATGCTGAGAGTCATGGATGCTCACTGGATTAAACCTCTCGAGCCCATCAAAAATGGATGGAATCCCTCGTCTTGAACTAACTGCTGAGAATAGTTCCACGCTCTTACACTGCCAAGAAATGTACGGACTCAAATTACTGGTGCAGGACCAGAATTGCAATTCCAGAGAATAACAAAGAGGATGCAGGAACAAAAAAAATTGACTAATCTAACATAACACCTTAATTTCGAATGTTGTATTCTACCAGAGCAGGTTTTTTGACAAGTACATCCACAGAGAGAGGTTTTCCACAGATGTTATAAAAGCACATGGAACATAAATCCAGCACGGACAAGCTCACAATGAGAAGCGTTAAGAGTTCGGTTAACGCAACGCTAAAAATTCCAAATTCCCACGTTCATCAGTGTCCGATTCCAACACCCAGTAAAATCCTCTCTCAGTACAGCGAGTCCTGTCCCCTTCCCTGGGATCCCAGGCATCCCCAGGCAACACCCCCAGGCACTGGTTGCCTGTACACTCAGCTTTCAGGAGCGCTGGGGTGAGAGGCTCCTGCCTCACCCCAGGCTAAGGGAGGCCTCTCAGTTTGATTCCAAGGCATCCATCAAGCCCCAGCTTTCCTGCCTTGGGGAATTTCACAGGTGACAGGAACTCAGCTGACCCCTCTGTGAAACAGCCCATCCTTTAACACTTCAACTGCCACAAAGCACAAACCTCCCTGCAGGCACAGTAGGGAGTGAATATCTACACATGCAAAAAGCAATTTTAGATTCAAAGGAGCTCTCCGGTTTGGAGAGTAAATGCCTTTACTCCTGCTAGAAACACCAGCCTTTCAACGTTCGCACGGTGACCAAAACCCTGAAAAACTTGGGAGGAAAAGGGGGGGAAAAGTGTATAAAACAGTTAAAAGGGCAGTTCAATATAGCTCAGACCATTAAAGGCATGGTGACCGGTTCTACCATTTCTTTAAAAATGGTTCTACCAATTCTTTAAATATTTTTTTATTTTAAAAAAGCTCTAAAGAACTTATTTCTATCCCAAAGGTTTGGAGCAACATCCACGATCCTGAATCATCCAAAGGTACCCAAATGCCAGCAATTCTGCCTGGTACTGGAGCACTTGGACTGGTGATACCATGAGGCCAGTGCAGGACAGGGAATGCTCTGTGCTCCAATAAAGATCAATCCTGTCAGTGTTTGTGCCTTCTGTTGCACCACTTGTGGAACACTAATGCCTGGTGGAAAATGACTTCCATTAGGAAAAGGAAAAGCATATGGGCCTTAGCAGGCAGCACGTAGATCCATGTACAAGGCCTGCCAAGGAGAGAAGGGCAGGAAGCGCTGGGAAGACGTTCTGAGGTTGTGGCAGTGACAGCTGGGAATTCTCACTGCACTTGGGGTTTTGGGAAGCACACACTTTGTGTGGACACAGGAGGAACAGCAGACTTCAGCACAGGTTGGCTAGAAGGTGTAGGGAGAGGCAGAGCTAAGTTTTTCTCTCAGGTCTGGGCTCTCCTAGCAAGAAGGAGCATGGGAGTGTGGAAGGGCACTAAAAGCCACACTAAAGGGACACTGGTGACAGCTGCAAGTGCCCAGCTGTGGTGTGTCCATGTGTACAACACCCTATCCAGCTCAGCACCCAGCAGGCACAGAACCAGCTCCTACTATTGCATCAAACTCCAGTGGCTCTTTTACAGCTCTGACTCAGATCCTCACTGCATTTACTACAAATTCCCAAATTAATTCTAAGCCCAGTAGATTTCATCGTGTTTTTCTAACAAAAATTCCATTTACAGGACTAAATGCACATGTAATAATCTCTCTCCCTGGCACAAAACTTGCTTCAACTCAAAAAATACCAACCAATAATACTTTATGAACCACAGGAATAACTGAACGCACAGAGTATCTATTCTATAAACAGATCATCATTCATACAAAAGTGTGCCCACACCACCTTTGTATCTGTAAACAGTGATAAAAAATTTGACCAGATATCTAAACAATCACCCATACAAGTATCTCTTGCCGATCTTATTCCTGCTACCCTTAAAGCCATAACTATAGAAGAAAATCTAGAAATAATTCCAGGCAAAACATAACACAACAATTACTGACCTGATAGTAAGTTTTTATTTGTTTCACCAAAATAGACAAATTTTGAATCCTTAACGATGCATCATTGTTTACTTTTTTGTTTATCCTCTGATTAGCAGACTTTGGATTGCTGCAAAAAGAAAAGAGAAAAGAATATATTAAACACGCTGAACATTAATCTTTAAAGCTTTCTCTATAAAACAAATGGGACAGCTAATGTGCCAGCACAGCCATTCCTTGTCTTGATTACCGTGCCTTGTTTTTCCCTCCACAAATCAATAAGGACTTGTGGAAGACGGAAAGAGCTTGAAATGTGTCTCTGACACAGCCAGCCAGCCCCACATTCTTGCTTGCCGTCAATGCAGTCTGAAACTGGGAGCACCCACCACAATTCCCAGGGAATGGGTCTGACAGGAAGGTTTTTGTGGCTATTTGATGGTATTTTACTACCATGAGGCACAAGGAACAAAACGTAATTTTTAACTATTAGAATGATGATGAATATGAAACGCATTGTGCTAACACACACTGAACTGTTTTAAATATATTTACAGATTGTTGAAACGTGTCAACAAAGGGATTATTAACTGGAGGTTTTGCCATGTACTATCATATACTACCGGATTTTTCTCCGGTTTGTCTTGGCATCAGGGAGGAAATCAATCACTTTTTCCCTCACACAAAGCAGAAAGGATCTGAGGAAATGCAGATGAGTCACCCTTTTTCAATACCTCGTAACACACAGAGGACAGCACGACAACCATTCACTGAGATTTCTCATGGAAAACCATGCAGAATCAAAGCACTCCCCCCTAACACTCTCTGAAATGTTTAAAGAATTCCTAAGGAATGGCCAATGCAAAGTTTCTCACTTTTACAGATTCTTGATACAGTTGCACAATGGAACTTTTGGTATTTAATGGTATTATTGTATTGTTTAATGATATTATTATTATCAGACAAATGAGAGCTGGCTGGGATGTTGCACTCAAAAACAAACTACCAACTTATCCCTGTCAAACCAGGGCTCCCTGCAGGGATGTGTGTCTGCTGGCTCTGGTTTAATTCAACATTGTCATTAATGATTCAAACAATGGAATACAGAATACGCTTTCCAGAAGAGCCACTGGCAAACTTTAGGAACAAAAAAAAACAAAGAACAACCTATAAAAAATACTATGGCAATGGTGAATGATCCTGGTAATGTGCAAAAGTAATGGAATTCAATAACTCACACAGGCAAAGGATTAGAGTCAGAATCAAATGCAGAAAGAGGAGTTATTTGCTATAAACCAAAAATGACCTGAATATTGTGGTACCATGAAATACTCTGATGCAATTGTCCCTTTGATTGGTAGTTTCACATACTCTCTGTACAAAAATTACATATTTTTCACTTATATATAAGTTACCTACTCAAACTTTATTTGCCTTTTACAGCTCGCTCAACTTTTAGCATATTAGATGTTTTTAGAACACGTATTTATGTATTTTCTTCAGTTTATTTCTATCAGCATTTCCTGGGTTGTAAGCACAAACAGAAAAAATTAAAAGAACACTGCTGGGAAAGAAGTCAAGTCATATGAAAAATGCACCTCCAACACAGACATTTGTAAAAGAAAATCAGTAGGCACACTATCTTTTTTCTGTATTTATTATTATAAATCTAGGAGAATTAGGACAGGGTAATTGCCTCATTCCTAAATGCTCATCATCATGTTCCTAAAAATACGACAAACAATTAAAATACATTTTAGAACATATCAGCCAAACCACGTGACGAAGATGTGGCCTTGGGTTTATTAGTTCAGCCAACCTGTAGGTCTAAAAGCAACTAAACGGGCTAAAAATAATTATGCTTTGCAAATGCACAGAACTGAACTCCTTTCCGCACTGAATTCATTCAAATTTGTTAAAATCAGAAGAGAAAATCCATAATAAATCCTGCTGACCTACAGAGATCAGCTGAAGTCTCCTATTTCTACATGCATATCTCCAAAAGGCCGATTTGGGCCCTTAATCTTCATCTTTAATCTTAATGACCATGGGATTATCTCTGGGCTTTTTTTCATCATCTTCAGCAGCGTTTCTACAGCCACACATTTCAGATGCCTCTCCCTTTAGAGCACTCAAAACAGGGAACAGGGGTTTCCTGGATATTGTGCCAGCTCTTATTTTAGCATCAACACCAAAATTAGCGTGCAACCATAAGAACTCAAAACACAAACGTCATAAAAGCTCAGGCTTTCCATTTTCTCATTTCCAAAGCTGTATTAGGATGTTGAGATTGATCCTGGATGAACAAAAACTTTCAACATTTGCATAGCAGTGGATCTTCATGACACCAGGGGATCAGCCCAGCCAGCAGCAAAGGCCTGGGCTGCTTTAACAACCTCACTTCTGTCTACGACAAGCTGACCTGCTTAGTGCCAAAATGATTCATTCCTGTAGCTTAAAACAGAAAGTTGGGGGTTTTTTTTGGTTTGGTTTAGTTTGGTTTGGCATTTTGTTGTTGGCTTAAAGTGCAGGAAGCAGTTTACTGAGATTGTGAATTTCTGCTGGGAAAGCTTGGGGCACAGATGTGCTCTGGAACTGTATTTTTACCACTTGGAAAAACTCCACTGTCCAGTTTCAAGATGCTCTGCTAGTGCAGATGATCAGCAGTTAAAATCAGAACGTCAGCCTTGGCACAACTTGGTGCACAGAAAAAAATTATTTTAGTGATTTTAAACTTTTCCAAAAGATTATGGCAAAGGGTCCAACAGAAACCCCAAACTCCAAGTTCCCTTAACATTTTTCAGCAGAACTTAAAAGCAGGTAGTGGTAACAAGGAGTTTAACCCACTGTTTTTAAGGTCCAGTAAAAGCAAGGTAGTGAGATAACAGTACCAACACTACTAATCTCTACCAATCATTTTTAATTTAATTAAATATGTACCCTCAATAACTCACTCTTGGTAGTAGATTCCTTTTTCTGGTTTTTCGGTAATGAATGTCCTCTTGGCTCATTATTCTTCAACCATGGGAGGTCAGTTGTCTTTGACACTCTCAATTAATACGTTAGCCATGACTAGGACGAGTGACTTGGACAGAAAATTGTTTCCAATGCTTCCCAGAGTGAAATCCTGCTCTCAGCACCTTGCAGTGCAAACATGACTTTACCTCTGTGCTACAGTAACTGAGATCTTTCTAACCACATTATGTCATTAAATGATTACAAACACGGACTGTTTATAGGCTACCTACTAAAATGACCCCTGTGCTGCAAAGTAAACATTGAAAACTGAGGGATTCTTCCATCAAGCAGGTTCTGTGCTGGTCTTTAGCAGAGCTCCCTAACCTTCAGTCACTGATTTATTTTAACCTTTCAGATTGTGTTAGAACTGTCAGGTTTGTGTATGGAACAGCCAAGCACAGACCTGACAGATCCCTCCTCACACCACTGTTACGAAAGGACCATGATTAGGTCCTTGAACAGGAGATTCCTCATTTAAAGAAAAATAACCAAACCCACCTTCACTTTCAGGCCTGATAACCACGTCTCATTTTCTCAAAAAGACTCCAACCTGAACACTCAGCAGCCTCCTTAATCCACTAAACAGCATTTTAAATATTATTTATTTAGTCAATATAGCTCATCATCTTAAGTATTGATGTCTTAATTCATCCCTCTCAAAGAGGAAATAATATGGCAGGGTGCTGGCTACACATTTCCATTTTATGTTGTTTGTAGACTACATTTTTCAGGCTGGTCCAAGTCATAGCATACTAATATTTCTTACTAAGCATGAAGTCTGATATGCAACTATTTCTCACACAGAAAGATAAAATTCTAAACATGAACTGCCAAAACCTTCTAAGAGCATCTTTAAACTAGTTTACAATTCTAGAAAACTGATTTATTAAATATTTTAATGAAGTACTTGTACCCATATGTTGAACTGTTGAATTTTTATGACCAATAAAATGTTTATAATGACTATATTTTTATTAATGCAGAACAATTCTGTTTATTAGAATACGTTAGGTCCAATGACACGGAAACAAACTGGTGGAAATACAGGATGCAAATTCAATAATTTTGAAGATAAAAAGGTCTATTTTGGAACCAGTTTAAGACACAGCTTTAAAAAGCAGCTTTTTAAAACCGTAAGATTCTGGTGGCTACTACAAACATTTTTAATGCCATCCATGCTCTGAACTGCTCCTTTTATGAGGTGGGGATACTGAGCTGCTTCAGTGGCAAACAGCCCAGCAAAATAGGGCAAATCTGTCTAGAAGTCGATAGGAAGCAGAGCGGTAAAAGATACCCTTAAGCGATTTTACATTTAAGAGCAACCTACTTACGACAAGATACATTAATTTCAATAGCAATAAAACCAGACAGGAGCATCTATCCCAATAATGCATTAGTTTAAAACACCTGATTACAGAGAGAACTTCAGTGATTTTTAAATACTACCAGTGTCATGAATCACAGATTGAGACTTCATATAATCAGGGATTATGTGTCTTTAATTTTTCATTGACCAAAATCTATCAGAAATGGGAATGTGATAGCTTAATGGCCTCATGCTTAAATCTATGCAGACTGCAAACCAGTTGTGTCCTCCCTTGCCATCTGTTCCTTGATGGTACTTAATGATTAAGTCTGGTATCGTAACGCATCCTAATTTGAAATATACCATTGTTTGAATGTATTTGGTGAGTTCAGTGAAATGCTACCCTGTGGTTTAGCTTACAGCAGCATAGCATTCACTTGTACAAATAAATGCTGCATGCCTAATAAAGTCTATTTTCTGCAAAGTCCTTTTAACTGGAATGCTGAGGTTCGCTCTTGGTATCTGTCAAATACTTCAGTAATTACTGATTACAGAATTTTGGGATAGACTTCAACTAATAAAGCACCATCTTCATTATTTACTACTGGCAAGAAAATAATAAACATGCTCAAAACATGTTTTACAAAGAGATTTAATACAACAGTGTCCTTTTACTGACAAAACAATAAAAAAGTCAAAACAAAACTGGAGAAAAATTGATAGTCTTCAAACTGCTTAAACATTCATCAATCTACCTTTAGGCTGGACAACACCTGCATTTCTACCCTCAAGACTGTTTGAGCAACAACCAACGTACAGCTGAAAGGGTTGCGGAGGTCTGCAGACATCTGATCAAACTCCTGAAGACATCCCAAATACTGAGATACCCTCAGCCACAAAATCTGTATTAATACCTCAATTTAAGGACACTCTGCTAACTCTGCACTTAGCAAGGACTGACTGTGCGTGCCAGAAGTTCAACAGCTGTATCCAACGTTTTCTGCCTCGTGACCATGCGAGCTTTAGGAAGCAGGACTAACATCAGAAGTCTTTTGGCCCTTGCACAAACCCCCACTTCCTAGGATTATGTCCAACATCATAAACTGTTAGGAGGCTGAAGTCCCATGCCTGCTTAAAAACAAAAAACAACTAAACCACCACGACCAACTGGCCTAACCCAAACAGAGTGGCTGGTGGGATGGCGGGGAGCACTGCCAAGAACATTTCCGTGGATACTGAGCACATGCAGACAGCTTCCCTCCGCCAGCCCCAGCTCAGCATCTGAGCGGCTCCACTGCTCCCAGGGCAGCTGCCCAGTGCCTCAGCAGCCTGGCTGGCACTCCCAGCACAGGAGCTGCCCCGTTCCAGGCTGCAGGGTGCTGGAAGAGCTGCAGCTGCGCCCTGCCCAGCAGCCCTGTGTCTCCCTGCTCCGGGCACGGGGACCTGCTGCACACCACAACCTCTGCGTGGTTCCACCTCAGCGGGAAGAGACGGCCCCTTGCATCTCCGCACTCCCAGGTTTCCATGGGAACGTGCCAACAGCCAGGCAAAACCATAGCACGTTCAACAGGTCTGCCGACTGATCTTTAATTTCTTCCTCCCAGGCTTTAAAAAACAAAAACCAACCAAGTCCAGAACAGCCCGCATTTATTTTTTGTTCTCTTTTCCCTAACTGCAGTAAGGAAGATGTATGCAGGTGAATAAAATGTATGAGAAAAGAAAGGAGGT
Source organism: Tichodroma muraria (assembly GCA_013390105.1). NCBI lineage: Eukaryota > Metazoa > Chordata > Aves > Passeriformes > Sittidae > Tichodroma > Tichodroma muraria. The sequence goes on along the minus strand of WAAG01055923.1, from coordinate 74,224 downwards.
AAAACAGTTCACCTGTCATTGGCTAAGCACACTCTTGTGGAAAGGACCAAAAACCCCCAGGTTCCAAGTTTACAGAGCAACCACTGTCTTTATCATCAAATAGTACGAAATAACTTTATTTCTACTTTTTCACCTTGACTATTCTTTTCCTGTCACACTAAAAGATAGTATGCAAAAAAGATAAAGCTTTCTGCCAAAAATCGAACCTAGTGAGTCACTGCTGACTGCACCAAGGAACCTGGGTGAGCTCCCCACAACAAATCAATGAATGTGGAGCAGCCTCTGCTCCACAGCTGGCAAAACGTAATCTGGCTGCCACCAAATTAAAAAGTGTCACCCACAGAAAGGAAAATCTATAGGATTCAGAGCAGCGCAGAGCGCTTAACACACAAAATAAACGCCTAGGTATTAAAAATTTGGGAATTCCTAGAAGAAACATCAACAAACAAAATTTTTTTATTGAGGAAAAACATGAGAACCAGAAAGTCTGACAAACACACCCTACTCCAACAAATCTAAATATCCTTCAAGGGATGTCTTGTTGGTTTGCTTGGTTGGTTTTGGAGGGGTTTTTTAACTGCAGAAGGTTTAGCAGGAAATACCATTTGAAAAGGGAGAATTAAACTGCTGTAGTACTTGCACCACACAAATTTCCAAATTAAACTAAACCCAAAAGGTGCCCAAGTACGCAAGAGTATACAGGCCAGAGGTCAGGAAAGCAAGAAGATGGACATGCCACAGAAGCAAAATACTGAGGATCATGAAGCCTGAAGTTTTGACTTCTACTTTAACACTGCGTGTTATTTTCCCTCTCAGAGCCAACATTTTTTACTTCTGAAACGAGCCCAAATGTTCGAGACCTATTCACGTTCAGTACCAATTAACAGAGCAGTTGAGAACTACTTGACTTTGTGATTAACTCCTCAAAGCAACTGACCACGAGAAGGCTGCAAACATTGCCACCCCCGGTAATCCTGTGACAAGGTAACATCAGCTTTACGCACCAGCACTGCCAGATCTGCATCACAAGGTGCAGCATGACTTGGCACCAAACATCCCCGGGCACTGCAGTCAGGAAATGTTTTCACAGCGCACCTTGGGAGGGTCATTCTGCAAGCATGCAGGCATTAGCTTGGAAGAAACATCAAGTTATAAAAGAAGCTGAATAGGGCCAGCAAGTTGTCATCACTGCCAGGAAGCAGCAAGCAGTACAGAAGAGAAGAAACACTTATTGCCCTGAGCAAATGACACTTGTGGAGCTAACATGCTTTCTAAGACATTTAAAATATTAATATAAGGGAAAATTACTATGTAGGATTTAAAAGCAATGCACATTTATGCAGTCTTCTTTATTTAAGCTTAAAAAAAACTTTTAAGAGGAGTTCGTAAGTACAAGTTTTCTTCTTCTATCCTAACTAACAGCACCCCAGAAGCATGTACTTTGCTTTATTTGATAATCACAGCACTACCAAAAATTATTTCTCCTTTGAAAGAGTTGGAAAAACGTCCACTCATTTTGCTCTTGACTTTAAACTTGGCTGAAGCTATAAATTCTCAAAAAAAA
>WAAG01055923.1:11831-64662 GCA_013390105.1 Tichodroma muraria | reverse complement strand
GCTCAGGCTCGGTGCGAGGGGGAGAGAGCCTCGTCCCTCCCGCGCTCCGGGAATAAAGGTGCGCCTGAGGGATGATACTGCGCTTCTGATCCTCCTTTGGGGGGAACAGAGGTGCCCGTAAGGGGAAAACTCTGCGCGGGAGGGAGAGTCTCCATTTCCCTTAGGAGAATAAAGGTGCCCTTGAGGGAAAAAGTGTGGGAGGGAAAGATGCTCTTTCATTCTCCTTTGAGGAATAAAGGTGCCCGCGAGGGGAAAACTCAGCCCAGAAGAATAAATGTGCCCGTAAGGGGAAAAGCACGTGAGAGAGGGAGGGAGGGAGGGAGAGGCTCTTCCAATCATCTATTGGGGAATGAAGGTGCCTGTGAGGAGAAAAGGGCGGGAACGGGATGCTCTTCCTTTCCGCTTTGGGGAGGATACCCGTGAGGGAAAAAGCGTGTGAGGGAGGTGGATGCTCTTCCATTCCCCCCCTTAGGGAATAAAGGTGCCCGCGAGGGGAAAACTCAGCGCAGGAGGGATATTCTCCATTCCCCTTTGGGGGAATAAATGTGCCCGTAAAGGAAAAAGCACGGAAGGGAGGGAGAGAGGGAGATGCTCTCCCATTCCCCTTTGGGGGAATAAAGGTGCCCGTGAGGGAAGGAAAAAGCGCGGGAGGGAGGGGCTCTTCCTTTCCCATTTGGGGAATAAAGGTACCCGTGAGGGAAAAGCGTGTGAGGGAGAGAGATGACTTTCCATTTCCCTTTTAGGGAGCAAAGGTATCCATGAGGGGCAAAGTGTGCGAGGAGAAGATACTCTTTCGTTCTCCTTTGGGGAATAAAGGTGCTCATGAGAGAAAAACTCAGTGTGGGACCGAGATGTTCTTCCATATCCCTTTTTGAGAATAAAAGTGCCTGTGAGGGGAAAAACTCATACCCTCAGGAAGTGTACTCCAGAAGCAGGACAGGCTTTCTCCTCAGAAGGTGGAATCCAGACACACCCATGTTAAGATGAAATCCAGCTTTCTGGAAGGGTTTTGTGGGGAATCGGAGGATGACAAGCAGTGTACTGGCCTGATCCATTGTCCCTTCCCTGAGCCTTCTTCTGCTACTTGTGCTTCCAGTATTCAATCTTGCATTAATATGCATGGATATATCTGCTTAATGCATTATGTGGTTCCTTGACAAAGCATTTTACAAAATCTCAAACTAAATCCAGCTTCTCTTCTGTGTGGTATAAATTAAATGGCAGTAGCATTTTTTCAAATACCTTTAATTTTGCACACCCAATTAAAAAAAAAAAAACCACGATCTTATAAAACATTGCAATAGAAGTGACTGAAATTGAGTGCTTTTGAAAAAAATCAAGTAGCAGCTAAACAGATAACGTTTTTCTTAACCCAAATAGCGGATATACATTTTTCCTAATGTCCAAGACTGGGAAAAACCCCAATTCCAATCATGACTTGTTTCCCATGAAGAAAGCCTAAATAACAGATTAGAAAAATAAATTATGGACTTTGTAATATTAGTCTGTCTTTTGCATTCTAAGGATTATTTTTTTTTAATTTAGACAGCGTTGCATAGTTAAATGGCTTTGATTCTCACAGTTTTATTTTTTCAGCAAAAATCAGGTCTTTCCCTCCCAAACCAGACCTCTAGAGTGAACTCAGCCCTCCTGTGAAGCAAAAGAAATAAGGAAGGGCAAAGGAAAACTCTGCAGTCTTGGTTCTGAATAAGAACCTGGTGATCCATGGGTGAAACAACTGCCAATAAATTCCCGGCCCTTAAAGGCAGCCACAAAAGCATTTTTGTACAAGCCTGACCAACCAGCCTCTCTGCTCCCCGTGTCTGGCAGCAGTCTGTAAGCATGCAGTCGTGCCCACAATACCATGGAACTTTCCTGGCTCATCCCCTTGTTTCTTGCGGGCTCTAATTAGGCAGTAATGACTTTGGCATAAAGCAATTTCTAGGAATTAGAGCCCAGCCAGTAGAAGTTGATAGCCCATGTAGTAGTAACAGCAGCTGGCTCACAGAAGCCATTTTATACTGAGATTCCCTAGCATTAAAAATTGAATTAAATGGTTTTAGATGGTTCTGCTTCCATCCACATCATGCAGTTGGCCTGTGTGCTCGACATGGCTGTTGATCACCGTTCCTGCAGAAAGACTGCTGCGTTTTATATCTGAAATGCATTGTCAGCTGTTTTATCTCAGATGATTTACAGTTCCCTATTTGAACAGAGATTAGTACAAGATAAAATTTCAGAAAAGGTATCCAGACACAGTCAGAGGAGTTTTGTTTTCGGTTTTGGTTTGGGTTTTGTTTTCTTTTTTTTTTTTTCCCCAAGACTAAGAGCCCTGAAAACCTGTGAAGAAGCTCTGAAGTTTATTCTAAGTAGCTGCCACTTTGTCCCACCAAGAATGAGAGCATTTACCTCCTTTTCAGGTACACACAGGATGTGTACTGCACAAACCAGGATGAACTGCTGCCAGGGCAGATGTTTGCAGTGGAGTCAGAGCCAGAAGAACCTGGACTGCAGCCACCTCAGCGAGGTGAGACAACTCGCCCTAGGACAGGAAGCTCTCAGCCTTTGATTGCTGAGGCCTTGTTTGACAGACAACCCTTAAAAAGAATTAAAATGTTTGTCTTTCGAGTTATTTCTCTGATCCCGAACTGAATATGGAAGGCTTTCGTTTTCAGCGTAGCTGTCAGGAGTCCCAGGAGTATTGTTCTAGGAAATACTTAGAAGTCACAGCTCTACAGGGCTACATTACTGTAACCTGTAGCTTGTGATGTATTTGGCTGCATTGTTTTTACCTGCACTTTTTACCTGGGAAGTTTCCTAAAAGAAAGTTTGATGACTGTACTTACAGTGGTAAATCCCAGAAGCTGAGGAAGTTGACAACTGAAGTTAGCGGACCCAGAAACAGAGAAGAACCATTATGATAAAACTGAAGTTTTAGTAGTTTTAACTATTCTAAAATGTATGTTCAGGAATATTTTGGAACTAAAAAAATTATCCTTTTTATAATTTGAAAAAAAATGCATAGAGAACAATCATGTTCTTTGACGTCTCATTTTCTGGAACAGCACTGTCAATATTTAACACAGAGTGCGGCCTACCGCTTCTGAAAAAAGAGATTTAGAGATTACCTTGTTGTTTGAAGAGCAGTGTTTGTTCTTGTACAGGTACAGCATCCCCATCTTCTTTCTTCTGCATGTCCCATGTACCACAAAAACTCCACACAGAAGACATGGAAATTATAAATGATCTGTGCCTAGATCCCAGATCTGCAAATTACAGAGTTACTTCATCTTCACAGTGAACTTTTTTTTGCTCATGGCATCATTTCCTGTATCTGCTATTGCAAAATAAAAATTGAGAAAGAATATCTAGGAAAAACCTGATGCCTTGAATCTGCAGACAGCAGGAAAGTGTGACCATGTACAGCCCTATTTACCTTGTCAGGGTTTGTCAAAACGTTTCTGGTCAGCCCTGCCCGCAGTGAGCCAAGGGAGGGGACAGTTTGGGGAGTAGATGACAACCAACCTGCCCTTTTTAGCTGATGCAAGACGCAGTGGTTTTCTCTTCCTCTCGCACAGGAGCAGAGGAAAGAGGTGACGCCGCTCTCACCACTGGCTCTGCCTCCCAGTCAGCGCTGCTGGGTTAATGGCCTTTGCCTGAGGGGACTTCAGAGCACGGGAAAAACGGGGACCAAGGATGCTTGGGATCCGCAGCAGGGTTATGAAACCACAGCCAAAAAGGGAATGTTCTGAATATGGGCTGGCTTGATAGCACAGTGTCTAGTGAAAACTGCAAGCCAATGACAAGGACAGCCACCTTCCTTGTCCTGTTTGCTCCCAGGGAATCCCATTTCCCTAGCAAACCAAAACTGCAGGAATAGATGGGGCAATAGAGAGTAAGGGCACTGAGGGGTTGAGCCTTTTTAAGTATGGCTATGAATTCCTAAAGGTGCCACAAATACACCAGACTAACAGTTACTTTTTGTTGCACAGGAGTGGAAAGAAGGGGATAATCCCTCTGTAGCATTAATAAAGAACTGAAAATTCTACAACAATTCTTGAAGATTTCTTCCCTGCTACTGTGTCTGCTCTGACATGACCAAAATTCCCCATGAACTTTAAGGGAACTTCCTGAGAAAATTGTAAGTAACCTCAAAATGAGGGTATTTTGAGTGAAAAATTAAGAAGAAAACATTAGGGGCTTGGGGAAAGTTATGTTGTCCATTTAAGACTTTTTACAGATGCCAGACATTTTACAGTTTGTGTCAAATAGTAGCAAATAGCAAGACATTGGTACAGAGACAGCAGACAAAGAATACCCTGTATGGGTACCAGTGTCAAATGCATCAGGATTTCCTGTCAGGCACAATGGTCATTGCAAGAACAGCTATTGACCATTTCTAGCCATGCCTACCTAACATATCCACATTTGCCTTCAAGGACTATATGGACAGTACTTAAAAGGTGAAACATTTGGTAGAAGTGTCACATTTAATACTGGGATTCATCTGAGGAGGAAGGAGGCTACAGCTTTTTTTACTCTTCAATCAGTTGGACAGGCAGGAAGAATGTTACTGTGGCAGGCCAACTGATATGATCAGACGTAAACCAAGTATTTATCTTGATTTTTAAATTTAATAGCTATTCCTAAGATTTTCCATAGGTTTAAACTCTTAAAAGGGTGTCAGATAAATACTGCCTTTCAAAGAAAATTCGTTTGAACTTAGTATTACAATTTAGCTCTTTTTCCTGTTTAGCCAATAAAACCTTTATCTGTTTCCAGCTGTCATCTGTGAGCTACAAGACTGTCTAATAACGCTGCTTGTGAATTTCCCTTTGTTATTTGCAGCATATAAAGCTAATAGATTGTTATTTTCCTAAAAGCAGGCGTTGAGTGTTACAGCAAGAACAGCAGTGACCAGGACAACAGCTTTGGTACTCACTTCTGTTGTGGCCAGTGGAGTGAGACTGAGCAAAAGCTCTTGCTGACATGCCTTCTGTCAGAAGAGATCCTGCCAGTACGAGCAGTGTTTCTTATGAACTGGGTCAGAAAGATGAATTACGGAGCACGCTCTGCATTCCCTCTGATAAGGAGCAAAGTGCAGCCCAGGCTGCTCATTGTTAGCAGTCACAGCTGCCCGTGGATCTGCAGATCAGTGGCTTAGGAAAGCAAGACACTGGAATTGTATCAACAGCACTAGGCCATCTCAGATCCCTGACGTACAGAGACGTTGAGCTGGTTTTTTCCTCTGGTTTTCCTTCAGCATAGAGAACTATTCCTTCTATGTTTTCCTTCAGCACAGAGAACTCTCCCCGTTCAGCTTCACAAAACAGAAGAGGTTTTGTGTCCCCAGGAAAGACTTCTGTACCTCTTAAAATTCCATTTGCCTCAGTTTTGCTTTATTATGACATTAAGTTTGCTTTACTTCACACAACACCACGTTCCTGGTAATTGGCTCCCTTTCCTTTGCCACGGACTCTTGCAGGTGCCTCCCTATTTTCACCCACGTTTTGCAGTCTTGATGTCACTTGACCCCAGTAGCTTGGGCAGTGCTGCCATGAGAACCAAATTTCTGAGCTCACGAGAGGTTATTACGTTCCAGAGTCCTTCATCACCTTTGATGTTAGCATGTCTCATTAGAGAGGTGTTCCTCACCAGCTGGAGGGGGATCTTCCCAAGGTCAGGAGATAATGAACTGGGTGGAGAACATTTCTATCCTTGAGATTTCCGTTTGTGTACGTGGACTTAGTTATGAAAAAATATACAGCACTAAGAATGCAGCTGTAGTAGAATCATCTCTGTTCAAACCTCCGCTCTTCTGAGCTCCCTCCCTCAGGATTATCCTATTCATTTTCATGTCTGATTTTACCCCTGGTTATTTGTCAAATTATTTACGTCTGAAAACAGCTTTTCTTTCCATGAAATACTGGTGAAACAATTAAAAGCTTTTAAGATATCACTGTTTTGCCTTTGGGAAAATCATTTGACAAGCTTATAGAACAAGAAAACACAGGTTATTTACAGCATTACACTAAAAAGACTGATATTAAAATATATTAACTAATTAACAGAAAAAACTAAAGGTCATGAAAAAGTAATTGATGCTGGATTAAAAAAATGGTAATTATACTTATTAGATGGCATTCCTGATGAAGCTTCTTGAAAGAAGGTGGATTCCTGAGTTACCTAAAACTGGGAACAACCTACTCACTCACACCTTTTTCAGACATCACTGTTAACTGTATGACCCCTTTGTTTGCATTAAGTCTAGAGGGTTCAATTCACTGTGACACCAGCTGAATTGTGAATTTAATTGGAGATGAACACAAAATTGGAATTCTTACCTATGTTCATCTCATATGCCATTTTTTAATCCAAATCTACCACCCCTTAAAATTTCTTCTTGAAGTATTTTTCTACAACAGGTAATTTTTCTTCTGCTAAACCCCGCAGTGATACATTTGGTCATTTTATTTAGGCTTTTCTAAACCACTGTTATTAACAGCTATTTCCTGCCTATCCCTTTCCAGTGCCTAAATACTTCCCTCAATGGATTCTTCTTGCCAGCTTTATGTACCTACAGAATGCTCTATTTTTTTTTCCGAAGGTGGTCATACAATATTGAAGTTCTTTATGATTTTTACATTCCATTCTGTAAAACATTTCTGAATTAAGGGTACAGTGTGCGGTGGCTGAAAGGTCAAAGGATGGTTCAGCAAAATACTAGATTTCCTTCTAATTTCAGACATACTGAGATGTCAGTTGTCTGGGTTTTTCATATTACGAAGCAACTTAGCACTCCTGATTTTTAATGCTAAAATTAATAAGCAATTACCTAAAATTACTACTGAAACAGAGTGCCCAGGGGAATGGTGGAGTCCCCAACCCTGGAGGGATTTAAGCCATGCAGATGTGCTAGTCAAGGATGTGGTTTAGTGGTGGCCTTGGCAGGGCTGGAGGAATGGTTGGACTCAAAGATATTTTCCAATCTAAAGGAGTCTATGATTTGTTTGATTTTTTTTTTTAATAATCTGGGTAAGAGTAGAATTCTGATTTCCGTGTATATCAGTCTTGATTTCAGTGCTTGATAATTCTTGTGTGGGCCAGAGAAGTTTTAATTTTTCTTAAGGTTATTACTTTTAAATATTAGTAACAGGTCAAAAATATATCTAGTATTAAAATCTAATAGATATATTTAATATACAAAGTAGAAGATGTTCACACAGAAAATGCTCTACTAAAATAATGAATAGTTTGAAATTTATTTCTTCCTGCTATTATGAGCTATAGGATATTTTTGATCATAGAATTAGTCCACCTTAACAGTCTGCCTTAAAAGGATGAGATTATTGAGCTTATTCAGGCTGTATCTCTGCAAAAGGAAAACACCTTAACAAAGAATGGTTTGTTGCTGACCTGCAGCTGGTTATGGCATTTCATCTGAAAGCCTATTTAAGTCCTTAATGGTAACATTTATTCCCTCTCCCTCAGAGGAGTATTTTACAAACAAAATTAATTAAGGAACAAGGACAGCCAATTTTGTGCTACAGTCGAGGCTGACAGTCACCCGAAAGGGGTGTTGGCAGTAATAATAATCATTATCCCAAAGCACAGAGAGGTCTCCTGCCTCTGATGAGATCCCTGCTGGAGCTGCAGCTCCCAGCCTAGGTGCCTGTGGAGCACAGAGAACACGGAGCTGCTGGCAGGAAAGCAGAGGCTGCTGCAGGGCGCTGGTGTACTAATAGTGGAAATAGCCCACGAGTAACCTCTGACTCAAATTATCCCCCTCTGCTCCCCGGAGACTTCCCCCAGTTCATCCACACTTCCCTTAGAAAGATGACTGACATGCTCCCAGCTTGTGAGGCTTTCTTTTAATATTTCAGAGCTGAACCTTTTACACTGAGTGGAAATACACATTGCAGATGATTCAGATTGACTTGACTTCATAACTGCTCCGAGCTCAGATCTTCTGCCCTGTCTAGTTCTTTCTTTTACTGCTTCTGTCCTGATGCGGTTAAGTGGAAGCAGAGAACAGTAAAGTGTTGGGAGTTCTGTAGTTTCCTTTGTACCAGTGACATGGACTGTGTTTAAGAAATTAGTCAGGCATTTAGGGACTGCTAATCCTCCTTGTGAAGAATACAAGGCTTGTTTCTTCCAAGGAATTCCTCACTCAAGAGCCCATGACATAGTTCAGTTTTACCTACTAAATGTTCTTGCAGCAAGACAAAAAAAAGCAAAAATAGGAGTTTAATGTAATTTTCTTCCCTTTCCGCTAATTTTTCTTGGGCTGTTTTGCGATGGCATTATGATAGATAATATATTTGCATGTCTGCTCTTTGAACAACTAATAATTGTGCTTATTGATAATGATAACAAAGAGAACTCCCAACTGCTCAAGGAGCTTAACGTTATACAAATTCAGAAATAATTTCAGTTCAATTATCGTGGGCTTGGGAAATGGACACAAGCAGGAAGCTTCCTCCAAATTACCAAATAAATTCTTCCCATAGGTATCTCAGATTTCCCTGTCACTGTGGGTTATACTTCATAACCTGTAACAGCAGGAAAGCCACAACATCACACACAGTGACAGTTTATTTGCCCCCTCCTTTTACACACAAAAAAAGTAATGGTTGCAAAAGAAATAAGAAAAACGATGAAACAGGTAAATCAACTAAACCCCGAATTTCTAAATAATGACCTTTCATTCCTACTATGACCCTATTTTAAGTGAAAGTCAAAATTCTGGCAGTAGAGATTATATAACTAGATTTGCTTTATACCAGAATGACAGAATTGAAGCTCCTTTGCCTTATGTAACACTTATTTTAGCTTATTTTTAACTGTGACTTGAAAGTCATTCTAGGAGCTCCTTAAGGGTTTTTTTGTCAGTCTACTACAAAGGAAAATCAAGATGAAACTGCACCTCCTCCACATTGTGCTTAAATCAAGAGTGCCCCCGTGAGGATTTTTTTTATATATATGTATGCATAGGAGTAGACAGCTTGAGGGTGACTGTTAAACTACAAGGGAAATTAAACTTAGTACTTTTTCCTACAAATTAGGCCCAGAAAGTTGGACATGGTATTTCTACAGACTTTTTTATTAGGCTGGTGTGGATCCAAACAGGCCTTCTTGCTTCCAAACCTCTCTGTAATTTTGGCTAATCCTAAGACTACGTAATTAAAATGCCCACCTCCACAAAGCAATAAAAAAGTCTACCAAATCTGAACAAAAATAACAGATGCAAAGGATGAAAGTGGGAAAAATTCCTCAGAAATAAGGGCAGGTAAGAAAGATTTCAGAAATAAACAAGATTTATTGTGATATACCACATTACGAGCAGAAAAGGTGAAAGCATGTTAAAACAGAAGTTCCCTGATGTGGGAAAAGTCTAAGAGGAACAGCAGATGAGAAATTCTGAAAGCGTTGTGTGTAAAATCTCATAAGAGAACCGCTGATTTGAAAATCAAAGAGTTGCTTCTGTTCCAGGGTGTGCCCACATAGGGGAATGGAACAAATTAATTGTACTGAGCTCAGTTAGTGCTGACTGAAACGATCTGACTCCATAGGATGCAGTCAGTGACTGGCACGGTACCACAGCTGCTTCTGTACAAAGTGGGGATTTGAAGGCGCAGTGAGCTGGTACTGCCTTTGATATCGATGCCTCACAGCTGGGCTTTAGTTTGCAGTCCTCCTGCAGGTGCTTTACCACCCAGCCTGCCTCCTCAGCAGCCCAGGCAGCTTGCTCTGGGATCTGCTGTCCCCCTTAGAGCCCCGATGTTCTTTGTACTTACAGGACTGGCATTAGACTCAAAGAGCCTTATGCAAGGCACTGGCTGAGTCCTGAGGAGCAGCGAGTGCTTGCGTGGGCCCTGATAACAAATCTCTCAGCCCTCTTATCTGCCAGCTCTCCACTCCTGTGCACACCCAAAGATGCCAACCTGCAGCTGAGATGTTGGTGATTATCTTGTGGCTGTATGCCAGCAGCTTTACACTTCACTCAATATACACCTGAAAAAAAAATAACCCTTGCCCTGTGTATCTCCAGTCACCTGCTCCTAACCAACCCAAATGCCATTCAGCCTGTCACAGACTCTCACCTCTTTCCAAGCTCCCTGTCCTGACTTCTTAGTGTCAGACCTCCTCACTCGAGTATTCCGTGGTGAACAGTGAAGGCCTGGCAGAAAAACCCACTTAATTCACTTGTACCTTTTGCTCAACAATTCCTTTATCTCATTTTTTCATGTTGGTTCAGCTTCAGAGTTGGCTGCTCTGGAAGTACTTCTTTTTCCCATCCGTTATTCCCTCTGGCATCCTGGATTTACAAATGAAAACCCTACCACAGAAAGTGTTCACTCAGCTAAACACTTTGTGAAGGTCAGTTTGAATCACTCCATCCTATTACAGATTAATACACAACACCACATGAGACCTTCTGCAGGCATTCTCCAAGTAAAAAGTATGCTGCTTCATCCCTACAAAAGCTTTCAGGACATATTTTTCTCATATGAAAATATTCTGGCACAAAAATGCATACAAACAGCAAGGAGCCAGTAATATTAATACCAAACATGCTAAACTCTATTTATTTCAGTGAAAACCATGTGTATTTCTGCAGGGAATGTAAAATTGAATTTCAAGTACAGGAAGTGCTCTATTGCTACTCTGGCACCACAATGCAGAGCTGCTTTGTTGTTTGCTCTAAAATAGTAAACCAGGCCTGTCCAGCCAAGCAAAGTGTCAGGAAGGAGCCTTCTGATCCCTAGCTTCAAAATGGATCTGGCTGGTCTCTTGTCAGCTTTCCCAACAAGCGCTTTTCCTACTTTATCACAGTGAGCACATTGCCAGTATTAAGACTCCCAGCAGAGTCTTAAATGCAATTTCCAACCTCCCCCCGACCCTTGTCCTCCATCCAGCTTTCCCCTTGGCCTAAAGTGCTGCCAGGATTTCTGCCAAGAGTGCAGAAGCACGGTTTAGCTTCACCCCGTGAGCCTCAGAGCCCCGTTTGCCAGCCCACCGTGGGCACATGCAAACCAGCAGAGCTCCATAAAACCTCGCAGGGCAAACACTTCCGAACAGACACTGAGCTCTGAGGAACCAGTACCAGGAGCTGGCTAAGAAAACATCATGATCACCACCCCACCCCCAAAAACCCCAGCCCCAAGACAATAAAACCCTAAGAGCCCTAACCACCAACAAACAAGGAGTGATAATCCTGGTCTGCCGAGATCCCCAAAGCTCCTTCATTTTGGGGACAGTGGTTTATCTCTAAATAAACCACTTTAAATGAACAGGTTTAGTTTCTATTGAAAACAAAAGTTGATGGCTGACTTCTGACACCTTCAGCTGAAAGCACAGGTGGCTTTCACTCCTTTCCAGAAAGTAGAACTAGGACTGGACAGAAAAATCCAGGGCAAAAAGCTTTGTGCAGTGGTAACTTCCTGCTGTCCACCTTCCGTTGTTAAACTAATTTGAAATTTTTTGTACTAATTTCACCTCATTCCCTGTCCTTGTTTCCTACAAAATCTAACTAGCCTGCTTGTTCGCACCTTGGTAAAGATTGGTGACAAGTTTCATGCACTTGATATATTTGGCGAGTTTTTCAAGGTTAAAAAGCACGAGCAAGACATGCAGGGGGTGAAATAAATTCTCTGCAATGACAACATAGCCCCCCGCTCTGAGCTCTACTGTGAGGTAATCCATGATTCATTCAGTCTCAAAATAACCCAGTTACACACAGAGTCATTTGATAATGAAAATTCTGTAAAAGCATAGTTGCCAAATTGGGGGTTTTTTTAATCGTAACATTAAAGCACAAGTAAAAATCCCATAGTCCACAAACACAAACTACTTAATAACTAACTCATGGTGCTTTCATAAAAATCAACTATTAAAAGTTACAGAGCTTAATGAAAACCACGCACACACTGGAATCCTACCGTGTGTCCTGCAAGTAAGAACAGGAGCAGCCCTGCTTATGCTGCTGTCATTTAACCTGTACATGAAGCTGTGAAAAGCTCCACTCTTCATCTCACAGCTCTGGTTTTTATGCTTTCCTGAGGTCACACCTACTGGTGTGGCAGCTGTATCCAGATATTCAGGGAGGGAGATACAGTTCAGCAACTCCTGGCCACATCCAACACGCCCCAGCTCTTCCTCTGTTCCAAACAGCCTCTGCTGTGAGCCAGAGTAGATGGCACCTTAGAAAATAAAAAGGAAATAGCGCAGCGAGAGGGAAGCAGCAGCCCCACAGCAGCACCTCTATTCTCCCCAGCGCTGGCTATGGTGGCAAAACCCCTTATTGAGCAGTGCCCCTCAAATCTGCGTGTTGCTGGAAGGCCAGTTGGAGCAGTGAGGAGAGTTAACGGGGTGGTGTGAGGAGTCTGGAATTCCTGGGCTCTGCTCAGATCCCAGAACAAGTCACCCTGACACTCCTGAACGTGTGTCACCCTGAACACGGGCCTCCATCACGTGAGTGAGCTGGCACAGCGAGAGCGTGAGCTGTGAGCGTGGAGTCCCTTCTGCACCTGGGAGCCAGGTAACACCCCCTGGGAAACGGGATAAACTGCTGCTCCCCAGCAGATGTACTCTGCTAACCTCATTTGTGTAATTCTTCCAATATCCGACTTGCTACGTCCTATACATCTGAAATTCATGAAACGGGACAGATGAGGTTCTGTACAAAGCACTTCCATCTGTATCTCTATGGAAGTGTTTCTTTCTTGTACATCCAATTGATTTTTCTGTTTCAGCGTAGAAAGCACAGTTTCTGTGAGGCACTCCAGTGCATTGTCTTCCTTGGGCTTTTTCTTTGGCTTTTATAATCAACAATACAATGCAATTAGCCAAAGTTCTTGGGGGCAACTGAAATATGTGGGTAATAAAATTCAGAAATGCAAACTCCAGTTCTTCCCCAGAGCCCCCAGAACCAGCACTTTGTCTCTAAATGCCTTCTTGAAAGCTAAGCCCTGAGGTAACACTAAATGACTCAAACCAAACTCATGTCCCAAATAATTCTCTCTTGCACTATGCAGTCGAGAAAACTCCAAGGCTGGGCAGCATTCAGATCTCTTCTAGTCCCACTCCCCACATAGCCCCAGGTAACCCTTCAGTAATCCTAATACTGAGAGTCCTTTTTAAGGGAAATTCTACAAAGAAATTAAAAATGCATAATTCTCACAGTGGCAAAAACTGAAGAGAAAGTGAAATGAGTTTTTGTGTAGAAGTTTTTGTGCATAGTTTGCATGACTCGTGGCTGAAGGTGTTAGAAGCTGGACTTGTGTAGAAAGTCTCCTAAGATCAGAAATACAGATCTTTCCCCAAAATCCATACACAGCTGAAGGTTATATTTTTTTTTCCTTTTTTAACTATTATTAACATGGACTTGTGGCAGCCGTGTTCCCTAACTTTCTCCCACTCTTATTCTGTAATGAATTAAATGCCCAATGCATCTGGCAATTTCTTATTTTACTATTTCTAACCATCTCATACCCTTATTGATACCATTTCATACTCCACGGATGCTGCCTTTCCTGGCTCAGTGAAACTCTCCATTTCCAAAGAAAGGTCACAGGGCCTTTTCCTTTTTTAACCTGCTCATGGCTGCAGAACACCATGCCAGAAGAGATTAGAATAACAAAGCTCACAGGCTTCAGATCAAACCACAGACTTCACTTTGCTGTAGTTCATCTTCCATCAACAACAATCAGCTGAAATTGGACAGAAAAATCTAAATTGTTACAAGGCTTTTTAGAGTTCAAGAGGTGCAGACACCACAGAAAAAACAACGGTAAAAGCACTGCAGCAATTACTAAAACACCGGGTCAATGTGTGTGGAGAAAATCCCTATGAAAAATACATATGGGAATAAATCCTATTGTTGATAAATAAAGAACAAAATTTGCGTCAGGAAAATATATGAAATCAGGTTTATGGGTAGACCTTCAGATAAATGTGTGGGTAAAATGTGCGTGGTTTGTGGCAAGTATATAAATTTTTAAAAAATCTAAAAAAGAGAAGAAATAATATTCTTGTAGTTCTAGTATCTCTTACTTTCACAAGCTATAAAGAAAAAGCATTAAATGTTGGACACTTGAGATGCTTTTAAGATTAGATAATTTAGCTAAGAAGCATAATTATAGGAAAAGCAATGGCATATGCTTATTATTAGATAATTATGTTAGGAATGGCCTCTCAGGCAGAATGGATTCTGTGAAATAACCTTACATTTGTATAAACCTTCAAATCACAAGAGAAAAGAACAACTTTATAAAGTGGAAGAAAATGACCTAAATAGGAAGATCTTTAGAAGTTCCTGCAGGAGCTCAATATCCCAAAGGGGAAGAAAATGAAGATAACTCAAAATTCCTTACTTGACTTTAAGCACTTCTTCAATGTGTCTGCATTGCTCAGAACCAATTTCTCTCCTAGTTTAGCTTTGACTACAGTACAGTGAAGTCCCTGAAGTATAACATATTTAACCAAAAAATCTCCACAATAAATTGTTGCAAATAAACCCAAACTGATTAGTATTTTAATTTTCAGCTTTTTATACAGAAGTCATATTTAACTCTGTCTACTGGACTGAAAGAAAAGGCCTTTGCACCACAGCTTTTCAGAAACTTGTTGTCTTTGAGGTCAGATTTATTTAAAAAAATCCCTCCCGAACTAAAATTTATAAAAACAAACTGGAAAAGTTGCATTAAGTTTACTAAGGTAAAAATATTTATAGCTGTTGCAGTAGTAAGACTATTACAAACTAGGTGGATGAGAGAATTAAAGCCTAAACAAAAGAGTAATTAAAAATAATACTGTTTAACTGTTAATCTGATAATTGCACTATCGCCAGTATCCTTTAAATTGCTCAAAAGCTACAAAATTATCCGCATTGAAGAAATTAGAAGTGATGTAAAAACCACCTCTGCCAATAGCTAAGAAGCTCATCTGCCTCACTTCTTGCCTCTTTATTTATAAATAGATAAAGAAATTTATAAATTCGGCAACAGATCAAAAATGGCATTCGGCAAAAAGAAGTCAGATATTCTCAAGATTCTGGAATTTCAAACTTTTTATTATTGTGCATGTGAGCAGAACCCACTGGATGTGAAGAGGTTTGGGTACTGACATAAAGAATTCAGTGGAACGGAGAGACTGAAAAAGCTTGACAAAATTTGCCTGTCAATGTGTGAGTATATATATATATATATGTATGTGTATATGTACAAATCAAAATGTCTGAAGTAGCAACTTGCTCAGAGAAGACAGAAAATCAAGCAATAAATGCTTTTTGTGACTTAGACAAGGGAGCATTTCCTGCTCCTCCTTTTGTCTTATTAACAACTAAACCACCAACTCCAGTGTTTCCCCTGACATCTATGGACAGAACATGATCACATCAGGCAGTTTCCTGTGAGGTGGTGAAATGGATCTGATTACAGAGGACAGAATTGCCTCATACTCGTTACTGCAGCAATTTTTCTTGTTGCTGTGATGAAATGCTTTAACTTTTTATGCAACAAATAGGAAGTGAATATCCTGTCATACTACTGATGCTCTCAGCCCACAAAACTGGCTGTAGAAAGGGACGTGCAGATGGTGAAAAACAGTGGCCTGCAAAAGGAAAATTTGAAGTTCTTCCAGTGCAGATTCTTATTTAAATGAGGATCAGGTACTTCTCTGCAGTTCTGAGAGCACAGAATTGTTACCTTTGAGAAAAAGTAATGAGGAAATAAATTAGCTTTCACCCAGCACTGAAACTTTGTGCAGATAAAAATCTCATTAATGGCCACAAAAGTTCTTGAGCAAGACCAAGCCCAAGCCTGATGTAACAAACTGGAACTGCCACTGTTTGTGGTCATTAAAATATTTCAAAAAGGATGAAGAGGTTATTTTTGTTGGCTTTGTTTTTTACTTACCAGTGACATGCATCAGTAAGGCAAGCAATCATCCAGTATTAGGAAAACCATAAATTTAAGCATGAGGAATTTGTCAGCAGTGTAAGAGATGAGGACAGTAAGAGAAAGTATCTTAATTTTAGTGGAGAAAAGGAATATGCCACAACCACCAGCCCTAAGAAATACCCAAATGATTAAGCGTTAATGTAAACCTTCTCTACCCATAACCTTGTAAATTATTTCCTAATTCTAGCACTGTAGGGGTTTTGCAGCATTACTAAGTTAAAATTATCCCTGTTCTTATGAAGGCCTGATGAGCTATTAATATTAGAGTAGCAGCTTCAACAGCTAACAAGGAACTGAGGAGCTAACAAGGTTATTGTTTGCTGCACAATGTCACCGCATTCTGCACATGATAAAATAGGGGATAAAAGGAATTTTCCATCATCTGGGATAATTTTTTACAAAATTCAAATATACAAGCCCAGCCTGGACTGTACTGTGAAAGTGCGAGTGAGGGAGGCGTTAGAACAGCTGGGGATCTCCGGAGGGCACAGGGCCAGTGCACGGCGGCTTCTCAGGGCCGCGTCCCTCACATCCCGCCTGTCCCCAAGCACAGGGAAGCCCGGCTGAACCGCCTGTTCCCGTGCTCCGTCTCCCCCAACACTGGCAACTAACAATCCCTGCAGGTGCCGATTTCTTCCCTCTCCATCGCTGCGCGGGGCCCGCGCCTCAGGCGGCCGCNACCGCCGGGGGCCTGTCCCGGGTGTGGGGCATCCGTGCCTGCGGCCCCCGGGGCTGTGCGGGAGCGCGCACTCGGCCCCTCCGGCCGCGCTCCCCGCCGGGAGCTCCCCGGGCCCGCGGTGTCCCCCGGGCGAGCCGTGTGTCAGGAGGTGCCATTGGCATCCAATAGTTCGTCCTGGGATTATGGCATGAGCTTACGGCTGACGCCCAGCGAGCGCTGCACCCTGCGGCGCCGCGGACCCCGGCAGGGCCTCCAAAGCTCTCGCAGAGCCGGGAGTTTTCCTTAGGAAACTGGACTGGACAGCCGAAAGCGCCATCTGGTCAGCGCGACAGAGGAGGAGAAGGCCCAAAGTTAAATTCCTGCAATTANGCCGCTCTCCCGGGGCCCGGGGGGGGGGCGCCCCCCGCCCCGCAGGTCCCGCCCCGTGACGCCGGTTGCCATAGCGGCCGCGCCGCCGGCCATGGCGGCCGAGGAGGAGGAGGACGTGGAGTGGGTGGTGGACACCATCGCCGGCTTCCTGCGGGGGCCCGCCTGGTCCATACCCATCCTGGAGTTCATGGAGCACAACTGCGAGGGTGAGCGGGGGCGGCGGGCAGGGCGGGGCGGGTCCCNATGGCATGAGCTTACGGCTGACGCCCAGCGAGCGCTGCACCCTGCGGCGCCGCGGACCCCGGCAGGGCCTCCAAAGCTCTCGCAGAGCCGGGAGTTTTCCTTAGGAAACTGGACTGGACAGCCGAAAGCGCCATCTGGTCAGCGCGACAGAGGAGGAGAAGGCCCAAAGTTAAATTCCTGCAATTATGTGAATGTTGTCAGTTAAGAGGTGAAAACCCCTGAGGTTTAGTACCTCGCAAAAATGATAGCACTGTCAGTGGTTACCGGCAGTGTTTTGTAGGCGATCCTGTGTGTGAGTTTAGCTCGGAAGTAACTCCAGTTAAAACTTCCATTTCTTCCTTCATCTTCTTGAGACAGTCAAGGCATAATGTGGGGAGTAGCCTGGGTAAAATGGTAGTGAGGGGTGGGCAGGATTGCCCTGTAGTTAGCGGAGACCTGTGCAGGTCTGTATCTGCAGAGAGGCAGGGAGGAAATAGACTTTCTGATGTAGAGATTTGGCTATAAATTACTTCTGCCGCTTACAGAAAAATTTCTGCTGCCAAAAAACACCTGGATCCTTACAGTAGCAAAGTAATGACAATTTGGGCAAGTCTGAAAGCAGTTCCTAAGCCCTTTAGAAAAACAAAGGCAGCTTTTGTGTGTGATTCTTGAAATAAAATTGCTTCTCAGTTTCTCCCTGAGTCGTTTCTACCCCCCTAAACTTTGCATGAGGCATGACTGTCGTTGAGTCTGTACGCCTTTCTTTCCCTCTTAAAACTGGGAAAAGAGGAAGGGAAAGCTCCTGGAGCCTTCACAGCTAGGAGGGGTTAGAGAAATCTAGACTGGAAGTTGTCTCCTGGGAAGGCTGCCTAAACTTGAGCTGGGCCAAACATTCTGGTTATCATGCAAAGGGTCTGGGTTCAGCTATCGAGGGAATTGATTTATCCCTCTCAGGAGCAATGATCCCTTCTCCTTAGAAGGTTGAGGGGAATTTACTGACAGTAAGAAGATTTGTGGAACCGCTGTAAATTTCCACCTAGTGTGAGGCAGGCTCGTGATGGTCACTTCCTGCTGTGCTGATTCGATTGCTGGTTTTGTATTGACATACTTTGTCAGGACAGAGTCCTTTGCAGTCCCAAAACATTTAATCTTTTAATCTAATTTTAATCATTTAACATTTAATCTAATCTGGACAAGCAAATTAGCAACACTGATTAACTGACAATAATTTGTGATTCCTCAAAAATACAGTTTGAATTTTGGTTATCGGTATGTGGGGAATTTATTTTAGAACTGTAGTTGCTTAGGCCAAGTCCTTGCACTTGTAAACTTATTGTAATAGTTTCCTGTCTGTTAGTAAGTGTTTGCTTTTTCTCTCTCCCTCTTTCTGGGAACTTGATTTATTTTTTATAGCTTGATTAATTTCCTTTTACATCAAACTGAAATTAAGTAGATGGGTGTGTATTACCCCATTCGGGGGCTCTAGCCAAGATTTTCAGTTTTAACAGGAAGATCATGAGTGTCTCCCAGGACATCTGTGTCCCCTGGCTTGTTTCCATACTGTAGTTCTTCAGATCTTTATTCCTGTTGGGTGACCGAAGACTGTGCCAAAACCTTAAGGAGTAATGACTACGTGATTCAGAAGCCCTGACTCAAGAAAATCCAAGGTCTCTGTTCCAAATACTCCTTAAAGCCACTTAGCTGAGAGGAGATGCTGACTGCAGCTTGCTTTACTTGGCACTGAACCTCATGCCGTTGTGTCCCGAGCCCGGGGGCAGGACGGTGTGTGCCAGCTTCCCGCTCTGCTCTGCAGGAGGAACATCCCCTTGGCACTGCCAGGCCAGCTGTCACCAAGGGCTGACATCGCTGTGTCACCCCTGCTAGGGATCCCCAGGGCAGGAAGGGTGGGGAAAAAGGGGACAGAGAAGCCAAGGTGGAAGTTGGGGTCTGCAAGAGCTGGGAGGGATCCCCAGCCAGGAGGAGACAACAGTGGCTGTCAAGTGTCTTCACCCTCCTGAGTTTGGCAATATGGTGCTTGCCACAGAACTGCTATCTATAATACCTTCCCTACCATTTGAATTCCCTACAATTTGAATGATCCTAGATACTTTTAAACCTTTATTTTAATTTCCTCATTAAAAACTTTGCCTTGTGCAAAACCCACGAGCAATGTTGGTTTTCCGAATTACGATTAAAAGGCAGATTTTCCTCTGCTTTTGGGGGACCGGAACTGTGTGATTGCATTTCTGTCATTGCACTTCTCTGTTAGAAAGTGATGCTGCTTTAGGAAGTGCCACCTCTGCTCACACTGTGTGCAGGTTTGGAGTGTTGTGGCCTCAGGGCTGTGGCAGCTGGGAAAGACGTTGGATGCCTTCAAAAAGTCACTCTAAATTTGTGTGAAGGTTTCACTGATTCCACAGGCATCACCACCATCAGAAATGTCACATGTACATGAAGAATAAATCGCACTCATTCAGCAATTTAAGCAGAATTCCCATTATTCAAATGACTTCAAAGGATGTTCCTGGGAATTACTTGTCCAAGTGGCTAATCTTGAAGGTGATTGAGGCAGACTTATTTCTAAGCCTCTTCTTTAATTGCCTCTTCTTTAACATTACCTCTCTCAGTTGCTGGCATGAAGAAAATGTAAATTATCATCCCCCCCAACCCTTATTTTTCAGTTCCTCTTATTTTCCCCCTCTTCCACATATTCTGCAGCATAGAGATCATGAGCTCTAGTAGTTCCAGTCAGGGATTTTAATATGAATTTACATGAATATGAGTAATATGGCCTATAATATAGGAATGTCTATTTTCCCTAAATCAGGATATAATTAAAATATAACTTAACTGCACCACATTTCCACTTTGTTTTATCTGGTTTTGCAGGCAGAGACTCATTTTCCTGCATCACCTTGGCAAATTTTTTTAATGGCATTCATCACATGAATGGCATTAAAAAAATTTGTTTAAGTCATTAATGAATATATCTTCCATGTAAATACATGGAGAGTGAGAAATTTCCTGCTTGATGTGTCATCTGCCACCATAGAACGACCTTACACAGGTTCATAGGGTGGTTTTTATATTAAAACTTACTTTTTAGTGAATGTATCTGCTGAATCCTCAACTTGCTTACAAGTCAATTATGAAGATACATTTTCCCAATATTAAATTATGCACTTATTTACTTTCAGTTATCAAAAGCACACGCTTAGCCTGAGTGTGTGGAAAAACACAGGACTTCTATAAATCATGGCCTACATTTTCATTGATTAAATATATTAGTCTGTAAAGGTTAATCTTGCTATTTAGGGTGTAAGTTAATTTGTGGTGGTTTGTACACTGACTGCAAATTGTTTCTTCTTCTCCCTCCTCAGTTTTTGATGATGAAGAAGAAAGCAAGTTGTCTTACACAGAAATTTATCAGGAGTACCAAGCTCTGGTGAGCATTACTCATTATTTGTGGTAAATTCCTAAGCAAAACATTTTAAAATGTTAAATGAGTATTTAGATGAACTTCTAATTGGGTTATTATTGTTATTTAGAATTTTTCCACATGTTATTTAGAAATCCTCTGAGTTGCAGTTGTGATATGCATTTTTATGCCTAAAGACCAGGTGCTTTGAAAAGAAACTGTGACACAGTCAGAGCTCTTAGGCTGTTTTACATATTTTTCATTAAAATTAATATATCCACTACCTTCAAGATTGTATTTATAAGCTTGATAATGTTATTTTCTGTCAAGTTAAAATGACAACCAGCGGGATGTCTGAGAACACTCACAACTTGTATTTCGTTCACTAATGAGTCTGGTAAATCTTTTGAATTATCTTTCAATTATCAAAAAACTACGGGATATTTTTGAAGCTTAAATACCTATAAAACAGTACACACAGATTTCTAACACACTCTTTCTGTAATGAGGCTGGGGAATACATGATATTAAAAAGCTTTGATTGAATAAATACAAACCAACATTCATTTTTGCTCTGACCCTAAAGGCTTTCAGGCACAGACTGGCAAAAAGCCTTTTACTTACATCAAAAAACCATGAGGAATACTAGCCAGGAGTCTGGGGAAAAGGTACATGAGTGAGAGTCCTGGAAATTGGAGAGGATACATTAAGGAGCAATCAAATTTAGCAATAAAACTGCTCATTTTGAACAGTTCATGAAAGCAAATAAGGATTCACATCAGAAAAGTCAGTTACGCTATTATAGTGATTTTCCTTTGAGTTTATAAACCACAAGATCAGCAGAAAAGAATAGACAATCATGACAAAAATTCCTATGATTCTCAGGGAAAAACCTTAGAAGGTAAGGCTTATACTTTCTTAACAGGTGGAGAGGTTACTAGAGGACTACCTTAAAGAAGTTGGAATTAATGAGGAGAAGTTTCAAGAAGCTTTTTCTTCTCCTCTTGCAAAGACCCACACCTCACAGGTATTTGCCTTCATTAAGGAATGTATGGATTTCATTCTTAGCTTGATGGTTTCCCTAAACACAGCTGGCAGGAGATGAAACTTGGAAAAGTTTTCATGGTGAAACTGTCATTTCCAATTGAACTGCAGCTGTAAACTTACACTGGGAAACCCAATTTTGTCATAATATTATAATATTGTCATAATGTTACTGCAGACATGTTGATCTAAAGAAATAACCCACCAAGTTATTTTCCTGACCACGAGCTCTTCTTGTATATCTGGAAAAATAGACAGATAGGAGAATGGAATATAATTATTAAAAACATGCTCCCCCAAACTGAAAAACCAAGCTAATTTCAAACAGACCAAGCTGATTAGGATTTCCGTGGGGGTTTCATTTTGTGCATATCTTTCCTCCCACAGGCCATTCTGCAAACAGTGTTGGCAGCAGAAGATTTTAGACTATTTAAAAAAATGATGGTACAGAAAAATATTGAAATGCAACTGCAAGCAATTCGAATCATCAAAGAAAGAAATGGTGAGAAGTGGGGAATGTGGGGGTTCACTGCAGGTTTTCAGTGTTCTTCTGATGACTCTTTAGGCCATTCATAAATGAGCGTGGAATGATGGTTCTGCTCCTGTTCAAGTTATGGGAAGACGTCCAGTTGATGATACTGGGACAGGGATTTCATTACTTAGTCCTTGGCTTCATTTCTCAGTGACAGCTGTCTGTGTTTTAAAGTTAACAGAATTTCAGGTCTGTTTGTCAGAATTTCTCTATGAAACTTGACTGAGTTTTCTGTTGCAGAATTTGGTGACAATTCTGAGTTAAAGCAGTTAGAGCAGTTCCTCAAATGGAGCAATATCAGTAGCTGGAATCCTGCTCCTTGCATGGCAAGGATGGTGCAGTGTGTCTGCTGTGCTTACTCTGCAATTCACACTGAAAAATCCATTCAGAAAGCACAGGTTAAGGCCTTCATCATGCTCACACATGCATGAAAAAGAAGATGAAGAGAAGATAGTCCCCACTCAACTTTGCTGCTCTGGTGATGCTTCTGAAAGGATTTTATTCCCACTCCTTCCTTCCATGTCTTTAGTTTTACTATTTCGTTTTATCTTCTTACTGCATGTGTGTTTTTCAGAGAATAATTTTTAAATTTCACCTTTCATATAACAGCTACATTTGGGAGTGGACAGGTGGCCATGGGTGAATTGCAGCCTATAGGAAATGCCACATAATGGTCAGTGAAGAGTTTGGCTTAACCTTCGATGTCAAAACTTTCATTGCCAAAAATCTTTGCCTTTTTCCTACCGGGATTTTGGACCTTTTCCTCTAGGATCTAGGACCTTTGTGGAAACCATTTCAGAGGAAGAATTACATGGCTTTGGTTTTGTAAATGTGATTTTCTTATGTTTGGAGTTTTTTTTAAATTTTCTTTTCTTCTCTGCCAATTGGAGCACAAAATAATTTTCCTTAGAATAATGCATAAATCTTGGGTTTTTTTCAGGTGTATTGCCTGAGTGTTTGACAGAGGGTTCTGATGTATTCAGTGAAATTGAACAAGAAGAAATGAAAATACTCAGGGAGGTTCTAAGGTGAGGAATCAGTCAGTCCCACATTGTACGTTATTTTAAAATACAGGTCTTTAGGACCTAACTCTTCCAGCCTTTCCCAGGGAACTGCCTTCATCTTACAGATAACGGGAATATTCTTGTCAACATCCCACCTGAGGGAAAATGGGCGGTGCTGGGCTGTGGGTGTGCTCAGGAATATTGAAACAGTGAGTGAGAACTGTTGCTGTGATCTGAGATGTGTGAGACCAGTACAACTTCTGCAGATCCACTCTCTCCTCCACTCCCAGTTCACAGACACATAAACAAATAATGGCAAATGAGTCCATCCGGGTTATATTAGATAATGCTATTTTCCCTCTGTATTCTGGAAATACCTCCCTTCCTGTCTTTAAATTAGCAAATGAAATAAAGGGATAGATAAGTCCTGGAAATTCTTACACAATTATTTTAGCACAAAGATAGCTGAGGACAGTGGGCTCCTGTGTGTTTATCCCAATTATTTATTTCTATTAAGACTTAAGTCGTGGAAATGTTTTGGATACTGACAAGTTCACATTTCCTTGTAATTGCTTTGACAGTCCTCAAATATTTAAGCAGTGTTAAATTCCCTTGAAAATCACTACCACTAAAGGAGTTTTGAATATTTACTCATGTTTATTGTTACAGAAAATCTAAGGAAGAGTATGAAATAGAGCAAGAGAGAAAGAGGACTGAAGAAGTGAGTATCTTACCTTTGTATGTGAGTTATGGGGATGATTAAGAAATCCCCTGATATTGTGTCCTGGCTGTGCCCGGATCCCTTCCAGGCCGTGCGTTCCGTCAGTGCAGTATCCCACAAGAAGCACATTCCCTGCTCTGCACCTGAATCCTGAAATCCTGCAAACGGGTGTCAACCTTCCAGATCCAGAGAGCAGCTGAATTGCTGATACTGTGAGGATCAAAGAGCCCTCAAGTGTAAGCTGCTTGGAGATGACAGCACTCATAATCCTCTAGGAATTACCTTCAGGATCACTTGATAGACAGTGTAGTTATTCATTAAGCTTTCACAAGACAGAACTAATCACCAGGACCCAGAAATCCTCTCCCAAGAGACCATCCCTTGCTGTCCATCAGAGTAAACGACAGAGAAAGGAAACTGAATGTAAATGAGGTCTGGCCAAGTTGTGGAATCATGGCAGTAAACCTCCCCTTGACTGGGAAAACAGGCAGGCTTTATCCATATCTCTATAGACCACCAAGAATATCAATATTCTTGATAAATAAGCCAGATTGCAGAGCCCCCAGTCAAGTTCACCTGGCTAGAGAATGTGATAGTTAGTGCTCAGTGATACATTTTTTGTTAAAAGAACGTTTTAACACATAATAATTTCATATTTTAATGGATGGGGGGTGGTTCTGACATGAATGACATGGCTGATCAACAGCATAGACAATTTCTAGGCAGAAATTCTGAGAGAAGGGTTGGATTGTCTCTAGTGCAAACAATGCAGTTTTAATGAGAAGTTCTTCTGGGAGGTTCCTTCGTGTGGACAGTTCAGTACCTGAGGTACAGTGCCAGGAAATGTAACACTTGGATTTATTTGTTTTCTAATTCAAGGCACGTGCTAAACTCAAAGCTCCAGATGTTACCCACAATTTTCCAGGAGATTCGAGAGAAGCTGTAAAAGTTAAGGAATCCACTGAGGGAGCTGAGGATTCTGAAGAAACTCCAAAATGCCCATTAGGTAATTTTAGGGGGAGTGCAGTGCTGAGTGGGCAACATGATGTTGGTTTTAAATGATTCAAGAGTCCCCTTGTATCAAGATTTTAAGTACTGGATAAGGCTGTGATTAACATGTATTTGCCCTGCAGGAATGCCTTCCAACATGGGATGTTTTACTATTCCATGATGTTCTGTTCTGATTGATTATTTTTATCTCATGTATTTTTATTCTTTCTAATTGTTTTCTATGTAAAATTACTCAGAGGGATCTCATAAATCTACAAAAGAAGACCCCAAACCAGTTTGCCCAGTACAAAAAGGAACTGAAAACTTACCCCAGCCCTCTTGTACCAAGGGGAAAGAAGACACCAAGAAAAGGTCTGCTGGGAAAGGTTCAGAGAACACAGTGCAAAAAGCTGGGGTGAAAGGACCTGTAAGTTTAAAACAAATGAGAAAAAAAGCCAAACACAGAACTAGAATGCAAAAAGAGAGGATTACATGTAGAATATATGTTTTAAATAGTATTATATTTAAATACAGTATTTCTGTTATTGTAATCAGGTGGGTTTGGGTTATTTTGTTTTTTTTTTAAAAACAAACATGTAAACACTCTTTCATATTATTCACAGTTTAATTAGCACAAAGTTCAGCTCATGATTTCTGCTTTCAGAGTAGAATTCAGCATTCAGTCCTATGGTAGTTTCTTAGGAGACAGCTCTGACGTGAAGCCTCAACTTGGATTTGTTTTCACTTGGTAATGTTGGAAGCAAATAGGATGTCAATGTGCTTTTTTTGCACAGAACGTTGATACAAAAGAATTAGTTTCAAAATTTAAAATTTTTTCCCCCAGGATTTATCAGAAACTGAAAAGCAGCAGCTGAAGCAACGTGAAGATTACCTAAAGAAAAAACGAGACCTGCTGCTGGCTACGAAGAAGGAGTCGAAAAATAATGTACCACCACCACCAAACACTGACCAGAAAGAGGAGGAATCCCCTCCCAAAGAGGTGAAGCACTTTGATATAAACCCCATGGGTGCTTTCAGTGCAGCTGTCCATGCTGCTGCTGAAGGGAATGGGTTAAAAAGAACAAGGGGAGAAATATTTCCATGCTACTGGTTTTACAGAAGCTTTGGGCTGGAAGTTTCAGTGATGAAGTTGGCATTGGTTTGCTTCAGCATCATCAAACCCTCCTGATTAACTTCAGTGTATGAATGGATAAAATGCCAGTTTGCTCCTAGTCTGTGACCTACTGTTTGGGTTCCTCAAATCTCAGGGATTTTCTTTTTCTTTTGCAAATGCTTGAAAACTCTCTAAAAATAGGAAAATACTAGAAGACCTTAAAACCCTCTTACATTACAAAACAATGTAGTAACTATTCTGTTTCAAACCCGAAAATCATTACTCTCCTTTATAGAGCAAGTACTTAAGGACATGAACTTAAGTCCAAAGACTTTCTATTGCCCCAAATATTTTTCAAGGTTGCTGTGCATTTTATTATGCTCAAAAAGTGCCCCAAATCCTGGTGACTGGGGAGCCTTCGGGACAATTGCTCAGCAGGAGCTGAAGTTGGGGCTTCCAAAACACGGATCAGGGCAGTGGGAGAGGGCAGGGTGATGGCAGGAGCCCCATCTACCCCTCTGGTCTGTGGTGGGGCTGGTGGTTGCTCATTGCAGTGTTGTTTTCACTCTGTTTTTAGGAAATGTCAGAAGAGAAGCAAAGGCTGCTCCAGAAGAGGAAGATGCTTGCAGAAAAGCTAAAAGAAGAAGTAATTAATAAGCGGTAGTTTTAAGAGGCTATTACTGACCCCAAGAACAGAAGGATGTTTTAGAATAAATTATCAGTAAGTGAAGGGATTCCCAATCTTGCACTGGGATTTATAGAACTTTCAGACAAGCAGCTCAGTACCTGGTAACTCCCTATTGCAAATGCCACTGGAACACACCATGAACACTCGTTTCCCAGAGTGCTGGAAACTCCCAGACTCCGTCCCGCAGCGCGGCCGTGCCATCGCTGCAGAGCACAGCCCTGCTCCAGCCCTGAGCCTGGAGAGCAGAGGCAGCAGTGGAGAGCTGGGGAAGGAATTCCTGTGGCAACAGCTCCGAGCTCAACGTTTCAGCAGTGCAGAACTTGGTTCCTTTCATTAGCCCATTACAAACAAATGGCTCTGTTTCAGCTGCGTAGCGTAATAAAGTCTGGTTCACAAGGAAGTGCACCCTCGACCACCTCATTTGTGAGAAAGCCAGCATACCCTGGGAGTCAAGACACTGCCAGATTAACTCCAGGTTACAGTGGCTTACAGGCTTTTGGGCCAGTTCCCCAGGCCCCAGTTTGCAATAAACGCAACTTTAAACAAAAGGAGTTGCTTTAGTGCAAAGCTGAGGCTGTTCCCAGCAATTCACTGCCAGAGTAGCAGGAATCTTTTTGTCCTTTACTGGTTTGGCTTTCACAGATGCAAAAAGAAGCCAGGAGAGGTCACCCTTTGCCCATGGCATGGCCTTATTGAGAGGTCACCCTTTGCCATGACACGCCACAGCTACTCACAACAGAGACGACCCCACCCCTTCTAGTTTCATGGAATTTTTATTAACAATTATAGACGATACATTACTACAATTACAGAGCCATTTAATACCTGAGTTTTACAGCTCAGCATTAATATGTAAATACTTAAAACATCTTTACAGTCTAAAACTAATACAGGGAGAACTAGAATCTTGCTATCCTCTGGGAAGGAGAAAAGCAAGGAGCAGCCCAGCCCTGCTGAGTGGCAGCCCCTGCCAGGCTCAGAGCACAGAAACTGGGGCCTACCTGTTCAGCTTCTGGCTTTGTCGGTCCTTTTCTTGCTCGTATTTTGTCTTCAGTCCCTTGAACGTCTGAACATACTCAATAGATTCAAGTGCATTATAGAAGTTTTCAACTATATGTGCAATAAGGGACTTAATATCTTCCTGCAGAAGAACAAAGCAGGGTTTCAGCTGCAAATGGGCACAGGCAGAAGTTCAGAAAGCTTTTTGAGTTTAGTTTGGAAAAATAACTGCTTCTTTATCCAGTGCCAAAACCCTGTTGTAAAGAACAAATGTGAAGCAATCAGATTTATCCTTAATAAAAGAGCTGAGATCGAGAAATAATTATTAGGCTTCCCACAGAAACAGACAATAGACTCAGCAGTGTCCCAGTGCTGTTTGTGACACTTCACTAACCAGGACGTTGCAATCTTGGAGAGCTGCATTTTGCCTTTGGACCTAAGGGGCTGTGGACATGTCAGAGCTGGAGCTGAACTCACCACTGAACTCACACAGCTGACTTGAGCAGGTTGTACCCAGTTCCATTATCCAACAGAGCACTGATAACTGGCTCAGAGAGGTTTCCCTGGATGGCGTAATGGTTATGAAATTAATCTTTCAGGCCAATTATCTTCCTCATAAAGTGAAGAACACCTCTATGAAGAATAAACTCCAGAAGAGGAGCTCTAATCTGCCTCTCGTGGAAAGAACTGAAACCCCTCGTGTTACCCAGAGGAAGATGCACCCCCAAACCACAAGCATTAAAATCTCTTTCACACTCACTAACACAAATTCTAAGTTTAAGTGTACACTGGAACACCTTCCACACATGCCACGCCTGGAAGAAGGAAATCACAACAGCTCTGTACTCAAGGCCAGAAGAGTGTGTTTTGAATTCATCAAGGCCAGGACTCTCAGCCTCTTCTCAGCCTCAGGACTCTTCAATAGCATTTTTCCACAAACACAATGCCAGCTGGCATCACAGGGTGATCCCCAGGACCAGCACTGCCAAGTCACTGCCAAACACCACAGGCCTGAAAGGAGGAAAAGAGATAAAAGTCATCTTTATCTATTTCACATGTGTCTTCTGAGGCACTGGGCCCAAGTGGTGCAGTGAGAACAGGAACACAGCAAATGTAGAAATCCAGGTATGAAAATATTTTTGAATCCTAAGAGAAAAAATCACTTCATTCAACACTGGCATTCACATACACCTTTTAAATAACAGGAGAAGTAACTGGACAAACAGCCTACAAAGAATGTAGGCTTTTGTGTTTCCTTACTTCAGCTGTGGCCAGCACATTCCCTGGATGGAGCAGATCCATAAACTGATCAGCTCCTCCAAATTCAGGATCAGGATGGCAGTATCAGCTCAGTGGTGAGAGAGGCATCCTGCAAAAAACCCCAAAACCCAAGGAAAACACAAAATAGTTACAAGAGTGCTAATTCCCTAAGTAATTCCCTAAGTTTCTATATTTTTTTTTTAAATGAAAATGAAATAGAAAATGGAAATTTTATTTGGTTTGTTTCCTGGCTGCCCTAAGACTGTTATATTCAACAAACTCCAAACTGCTTTTACTCACATGGTCACTCTGCTGGACCTCTTGCATTACAAGTTCTTGGACCATGAACGGACCAAAGTCTTCTAGATTTGGCAATATAACTGTGGCAGCAGATCTAACCTGCAGATGATCCATTCCCTAATAAATAAGAGATTTGTTTTTTTGAAGTCAAGTTTGGTGTTTATCATCAAGTAAAGCAAAGCTGCAAAGAAATGGAGTTAAAAGTTTGGGGAATGTTTAATAACTAAGTTTCTATAAGAAACACTTTATTAAGGTTACAGAAAAACAGAAACCAGCAACATCTTTCCCCCCCTCTCCCTCCTTTGGAAAGGACACAAGATTTCCTGTGGATTTAACAGCCCTAATTTAGGCAGGAAACATTGACCTCATGCTACTTGCCAGAATATCTGAGACACTGGTCTGTACCTGTTATCCACAATTTACTCACTTTCTACCAAAGGACCAACTGGACACATGACTTTGTACAAAACTTTCTGTCTCGTTTACATGCAACAGGAATGAATAACTTCCTTATGGATGTGATTTTCTGTGAGAAAAGAACAACTTCTCAGCCTAATAGTGTGACACAACAGGACACGTTTGGACTGGGCTAGTCCTGGAACAGAATAATAGGATTAGGGCTGATCTGATCGCTGAACATCTACAGGACTTTATAATGTTTTCCTTGCAGTCCATGTCCCTTGGTCAGTTCACAGGTTGTTACCTCAGCACAGAAACTCCCTGGAGTTTGTTTCTGAGGAACAGCAGCACTGAAACCCAGAGTGCAATGTTCAGGCAGCAATAGCTGCTTCAGCCACAGGAGTGAAAGAAATTCCATTTTCCCACCGCTGATTAGGACAGATTAATCTGCTAACGACAGGATTACGGGATCTCTCGGGAGGAACCAGCCAACAGCTCAAGATTATCTAAAAATACTTCTCTGGCCTTGGACCAGCAACAACCACAACAACAATCCAGCTGCCACTGCACAAAGAGCCTCTGCCAGTTTTTACACCCCGCAGTCCCACAGACTGCACTGACCCCAGGCTCACACACAGTGCAAACACCCAGAGCAGCCAGGCCGGGCACTTCAGAGCTGGGGGCAGCCTCTGCGTTGGGAACGCTGAGCAACTCCCACTCCCGGCACAGCAACACTGACACAGAGGGGCTCAGCACAGCCAAAACTGCTCCAACGGCCGTGGCTCTTCTACTTGGGTTAAAATCAGCTTGAAGTTTCACTCACCATTACAATTTCAAGAGCTGGAAGAATTCCCAACTTCGCCAAAGTTTTGGAAAATGCATCTCTGTTCTGAGGTAATAGGAGGGAAAAGGTTCAGAATTCCTTGACAACCTTCTGCATAGGAAAAAAGGAATTACAGGTGTATTTGGGTCAGAAAACTCTCTGAAAGGGCAAAATACGTTGTAGTAGATGTTCTGCTGGCTACTATGGACCTTCCTAGAAAATGGTATTATTTCTTTCCTGAATGTTTTTTAGGTTTGGTTCCTTTCCGCAACAGGACTTGAGAACTGCCTGAGCAGACATTAAACCCCAGTGCCTGCAAAGATTACCAGCACATCTCAATTGCCCTGTTTGTTCCAAGGGAGCTGCTGGAAATTGGAGCTCTCTGGTTCTTTAGCTCACAGCTTTACGCCGGGCCGTGTCAAAGTCTGGGGAGGTTGTGATGATTCCCATGGGAAAGTGTTTCTTCCTTTAAGGACACCGAGGTGCAGCTCGTTGCCTTGCTGCTCCCAGCATTGCAAGTGTACAATTCAAACTGCTTCCTAATAAATCAGCCAAGGTGAAAATAGCCCTAAGACACGAGTCACTGAGGTTTGCTCTGGTGGCTAGGGGCTCACACAGCACTGCCACCTCTTTGTCTCTCCCTGAGGCCTCCAGCTCCTTTTGCATTCAGCACATTTGCAGTTCCACTGCACTCCAACCAGCTGCTTCCTGAGGCCAGCTGGGAGAGGGGCAATTAAACCGTGGAATTCTGGCAGTCCCGTTCTAATAAACATAATTACACAAACCACCCCGGAACACCGACCACCTGAGTGTCACCATTGCAGTGATTTTTAAAAAAGCCAGAACAACAACTGGTGCTTTAAGCAGGGGCAATTTAAGACCTTGCACAGAAAAGAACAATGGTTTGGGTACTTTACAAGCAGGTTTAAAAAGAATGCACCAATACATGAAATCACACAAGACACTAAAATACCTGAAATAAAACCAGGATGTTTCATGCTAATGGTAGCTGGTAGATTTTTTCCTCAATTTCATCACAGCCAGCATTTTCTTGAAAACTCGGTGCTAAATCACAGTTCTCTGCTTCTGAATCAGGGTTTATCTCAATCAGGTCCTGTTTGAGATAAAACCAAGGAAGTAATTGTTTCTGAAACAGGTTTGCACTGCATAATAATCTCTATTCCCTCACCATATATGCCTACAAAAGAAACGTATTAAATCACCTGTTCTGTCATAAGGGACATCACCTTTATTTAGACCTATTTTATGAGCACTACCTTACACAGAATATATTTAAATATGCTTGCTTTCCCCATACCTGAACCACTTATACTGGCAAGAACAGAAGGATGTTTTAGAATAAATTATCAGTAAGTGAAGGGATTCCCAATCTTGCACTGGGATTTATAGAACTTTCAGACAAGCAGCTCAGTACCTGGTAACTCCTTATTGCAAATGCCACTGGAACACACCATGAACCCTCGTTTCCCAGAGTGCTGGAAACTCCCAGACTCCGTCCCGCAGCGCGGCCGTGCCATCGCTGCAGAGCACAGCCCTGCTCCAGCCCTGAGCCTGGAGAGCAGAGGCAGCAGTGGAGAGCTGGGGAAGGAATTCCTGTGGCAACAGCTCCGAGCTCAACGTTTCAGCAGTGCAGAA
Source organism: Tichodroma muraria (assembly GCA_013390105.1). Classification (NCBI taxonomy): domain Eukaryota; kingdom Metazoa; phylum Chordata; class Aves; order Passeriformes; family Sittidae; genus Tichodroma; species Tichodroma muraria. Next base: position 32,482 of record WAAG01055923.1, on the reverse strand, counting down.
CTTGGTTCCTTTCATTAGCCCATTACAAACAAATGGCTCTGTTTCAGCTGCGTAGCGTAATAAAGTCTGGTTCACAAGGAAGTGCACCCTCGACCACCTCATTTGTGAGAAAGCCAGCATACCCTGGGAGTCAAGACACTGCCAGATTAACTCCAGGTTACAGTGGCTTACAGGCTTTTGGGCCAGTTCCCCAGGCCCCAGTTTGCATTAAATGCAACTTTAAACAAAAGGAGTTGCTTTAGTGCAAAGCTGAAGCTCTTCCCAGCAATTCACTGCCAGAGTAGAAATCTTTTTGTCCTTTACTGGTTTGGCTGTGACAAATGTGAAGAGAGGAAAGAGGTCACCCTTTACCCATGGCATGACCTCACTGACTACCACAGCAACTCCCAGGAAGAGACAACCCCAGCCATGCGAGTTTCGTGGAATTTTTATTAAAATAGCATTTATAACTGGTACACATTGGCAGATGTTCTGTTCTTTCCCCAGAAGAGTGGCGGTGGAAGGGCCCAGGCAGGAGAAGAAACATGGCTGCCCACGAGGGCAGACCAGGAACCAGCACGGAGGGGCGACAGCCCCAGGGAAAAGCCAGAGGGTGCTGGGTGTCACCTTCTCCCGGGATTGCAGGTTGGTGTTTAACAGGATATCTACTGCCACTTCACCCAGTCCTTTCCTAGGAACCATAAAAATTGGTGACATTCTTGGTCTTGCTGTGGAACTCTCTCCTGTTTGTCCGAGTGTGTTGTTAAAGCCCCTGCTGTACTGCAGCAGGCGTCGGCGTGGTGAGGAGCAGAGCAAGGACTGACGCTCCTCGGGAGGCCGTTCAAGAGAACCGGGAACGCAGATCCACGCTCCAGGTGATGCCACTTCCCAGGTGAGTGAAGGCACATCCCAGGTACCTGCAGCTCTCACGGCCTGTGAATCTTTACTGATGGAGACGGAAGACCCACTCGTGACCCACTCAGCTCAAGAGCGAGCGCGCGAGGACGGGGCTGCAGCTTCTCTTTACGGGCAAACACTTCCTTGGCTCCGGAGAGGACGGGTGTTCCCTCAGAGTCCTGTGCTGGGTGGCCTGGAGCTCTCCAGGGACACCACCACTGCCCCCAGGTCCATCAGAGCACCTGTGTCTTGCTTACACATTGGGAAGAGCTCACCCATCCCCTCTGGGATTCCATCCAGTGGTACGGAGTTACTTTGAAACATAACTATCCTTAAACGATATCCTACAACAGCCACGTCGAAAAGTCTGAGTTCACTTACCATGTGGAACAAACCAAACAAAAGCAATAATTATGGAATTACAGGGTCACATTTTAATTCCTGAATTTTACAGTTCAGCATTAATATCACCACATGTATACAAATGGTGTAAAACAAGTACAGTGGTTTCTTTAATACAAAATAAACTTCTGTTTTATGGAAAAAACTATACTTCATATCTACACAGACAGCCCATTTTTTTCCAAACAAGAGCTAAAATTAAAACTAACTACAAAAAATCTCCAAAACAGAGAAACTGCTTCAGTTTAAACTATTCCAGGAGAAATGGACCCATAACACATATTACAAGAGTGATCTATGTGGTGGATTGCAGCTGGTTCCATCTTTAACATCTGACACAGTTGCCGGGAAACCTCCTCTCACTCAGTCATGATCTCAGATCACATATGGGCAAACTAACATTAAAATATTTACAGTTCGTGTGCTGCTCTTGAAAATAGAACCTGGACTGTTTGCCTCTGTCATCTTGCCATGAACTCCCCGATTCCTGTCACAGTTCACTCACCTATGTGGAATGTGCTTTTGTGTTTTAAAAAAAGCAGCTTTTGTCCCACCCCCAGGTTCAGGTGCTGCTTGTGGATTCCACCTCCGAGCCCTCAAGGTTTTCTCTTGGCAATAACCCCGTCTTGGTCCAAACCGACTTCGGTGTTAAAATGCTGCTCAGTCCATCACTATGAAAAACCTGTGGGTATTTCTTATTCCCACCTCAGCCATGCAATTTCAGCTCCCAAACAGGGAAACGGCCATTCCGAGAGGAGACAGCCCTTGGAACACCACGGAGCACGCCTGGAATTCGGGCTCTTCCCAACCTGAAGCCAACAGCTGAGGGATGTGCCGGGTGCAGCCCCACCGTGACACAAGCAGCTCCTGCAGACCCTTGGGAAGCCACTGCTCCTTGGCATAGATATTTCTGGACATCTCACTGACAAAACAAGCAGAACTTTCCATTCTGAATCCAGCTTCCATTCTCTCCTCTTGGAAAATGCAAATTAAAACTTAGTTTAACTGTTTTAAACAACTCAACATGCACTATAACTGCAGCATCCCTCCCTCCAACCACGAGAAATGCAGTTTAGTTGGTAATAAATGGTCCCAAAATATGGATTGTTCTTATGCAAACAGAGTTAGTTTTCCCTTAAAATTTTTTTAAAAGAGGCATTGCTAAAAGAACACAACTGACAGCACCATTACAAAATTAAGATTACTGGGTTCAAAATTTAAGCTTGAATTTTTTTTTTTCCTAGTTCTGTTAAACACTGGGGAAACCCTGCAATATTTTTAAAAAAGTGTTACCATACCTTTCCCTCCCCCTTTCCCTCCCCACACCTGAGACTTTTCCTTGCTGAGAAGCCATCATCCAGGTTCTGAGAATACTAACCCACCTTTTTTTTTTTAACTATTTTTCTTTTTTTTTGACAGCCTGAATGGCAGACTCCTTACTTTCTAGAAAGACATTAAGTTCCTTGGAAGCTTTGTGTTTACAGAACTAACCCTTTCTAGCTGATACACTGAGTTTCTCTTGCTACTCCTTGTATTATCTTATATACTCATGGGAGAAAGCTTTCTGAATCAGATTCTTTTTAGCTCTTAAAACAGTTGCAGCATTTGAAACCCCGTAATAAAAGTTCTTATTCCAAAGTTTTGGTTTCTTTTATGAACCCAGACGAGGTCTTTTCCTTGGAGATGTCTCCTCCTCTTCATCATCGTCTTCATCATCAGGATAATCCACTAGCCCAACTAGACTTCCCTGACAATTAGAAAAAGGAAAAAGGAAATTTTTATATTGAAGTAGTACCTAGAAAGGTGCAAGTTTTGAACAACACCTCTAGCCAACCTGCCCAGGGCACGCCGGCCTTTGGCATTCCAAGTCCTATTTGTCTGGAAAACGGGTTAGAACCTCAAGTTACAAAACGCACTGGAGCTTCCTCACTCCTCTGGGTCTGGACTGAGAATTGTTTAAAAATCACTTTCAGCCCAGAGGGACACACAAGAACTCCAACGTGCATGCTGACATCCCTTTGGCTGCTCAGCCTTAGGGTGGGCAATCAATCCCTGCCACACTTTCCTGTAGCTGCTCAGCAGCTTGATGGCTGAGGATTCCAAAAGAGCACGGCTCAGTCAGGCACTACAGAGGGGTCACGCACTGCACCTGTCTCCTCAAAACATTCAGTGATTGCCCAGCCAGCGGGGCACTAACAGAGCTCCCAGAAACACCGATTCCCTTCATACATCACATACACAGAGCAACAAGTGAGCAGGAACAAAAAGCAGCAACAGTGCAATGATGCAGAGGATGTGGGACCACACTGCGCCCACCAGATTCCAACAGAGTCCAGCCCCGCTCACACCTCCCCAGAGCAGTGAGGGATTCATGGGAGGGGTCAGGCTGAATTCATCCCCAACTCAGCCCCGCTGCCCACGGGCCGTTGCTGCTGTCACCCTGGGACAGCCCCGTGCAGGACAGCCCCACTCGAGTTCTCCCACCTTGGGGGCCGGCACCGCCGGGCTCAGGGCCGTGTTCTTGGAAGAGGAGCTGTTGGAGCTCGCTGGTGATGTCTGAGCTGCCACCGATTTGCTGTTTGCACCGTTCGCACCGTTGGCTGCGCTGGCTGAGTGGGAAAAAGTGAATTTGAATCCCCCAGCTGAAGTCCTTTTTGGAAGATTCTCTTTGTCTTCACTCTCCTTAGCTGAGGGACAAACATTGTCACACTTAGGTATCAGCTGCACACCAAGGAGTACAATCCACAGCACAGTGCAATCGCAGGGCGAGAGCCAGCAGGTATTTTGGTTCCAATTCTGCTGCAATTCTCAGTTCCCCAGCCAAGCCCATCCTGAGCCCACCAGCAGCAAACTGAGCAGGGCCTGGATGCTGAGGGCACGAGGACATGGCTCACCTGGAGCACACACAGGCACCATTCAAAGTCCCGCTTTTGAATACCATTTAAATCAAATGCGTGCTCCAAGCAGTTTAACTCGTTATTTTAATCTTAAACTGGCTTGCAAAGACACGTTTGGATCTCATGACTCAATTGCATGGAATACCCTGTACTGCTGCTTGAGGTACAGAGCACACACCACAGGTTAGTTTAGGTGACCGCGTATCTGCCATGGAGCACTTCCAGGGCCAACAAGCTCAAATGGAATAAATACCTTTTTTATTTTCCATAAATTTCTCATAGCTATCTGGAAAATCATCCTCCTGTTTCGACTTCTCAACTGGAGGTACAACAGCTTCGCCTTCTTCCTCTTCATCTTCATTGAACCACATTTCTTCATCCTCCTCCAGGGCTCTGGCATCCCTGCGGAATCTATTGCTACGCAATATGGATGGGACACTGTAAGAGACACACAGGGATTCCAGCTCGACTGCTGTTTCAGGCTCGGGATCAGAAACGCCTTCCAGAGCTTTCGAGGGAATTCAGTGCATTTGAGAAGGCAATGCAGCTCCATCTTGCTTCTGCCCTCACCCCAAGACTCACCGACACCCCAGCCGATGACAGATCAGACTGAATCCAAATCACAGTGACAGAGCAACGCTCTGCTTTTCTCAAGCTGACAGTTTTCTGAATATAACATTTAGTCCCCTGGCCAACATTTGGTCCAGTGGCTCTACTACACTTGGCCACAAGGAAAGGCAGATGGGGCTTTCCTCTAACCTGAGGAATTTTCACCAAGAATGAAACCCAACCCCAGTTCCAGCCTCCCGCTCCTGCTATCCTCTGGGAAGAGAAAAGCAAGGAGCAGCCCAGCCCTGCTGAGTGGCAGCCCCTGCCAGGCTCAGAGCACAGAAACTGGGGCCTACCTGTTCAGCTTCTGGCTTTGTCGGTCCTTTTCTTGCTCGTATTTTGTCTTCAGTCCCTTGAACGTCTGAACATACTCAATAGATTCAAGTGCATTATAGAAGTTTTCAACTATATGTGCAATAAGGGACTTAATATCTTCCTGCAGAAGAACAAAGCAGGGTTTCAGCTGCAAATGGGCACAGGCAGTTCAGAAAGCTTTTGAGTTTAGTTTGGAAAGTAACTGGTTTCTTGCCCAGAGCCAAAGCGCTATTGTACAATATTATACAAATGTGAAGCACGAATCAGATTTATTCTTAATAAAAGAGATGAGACTGAGAAATAATTATTAGGCTTCCCATAGAAACAGACGATGGACCCAGCAGTGTCCCAGCTGTATCTGTGATACTTCTGTTAAACAAAGATCTTCTGTGTAGGAGAGCTGTGCCCTGTCCTCTCCAGAGACTCCAGCTCTCCCCAGTCCTCAGCAACTACTGCAGCTCATGTGGGACCAGGAACCTTTTGGTCAGTCCCCCTCTACCAAGTCTCTCACCATATCAAGCAAATCCTACAATTCCTAATGTTTTTCTTGCTGGAAAAGACAGCAGCTATCATAACCTACAACTAAAACCCGCCCTTCACTTTCACAGACCACAAAGATTCCCAGCAAAGCCTCCCACACATGAAGGCACTGGCAGCAAGTGGCTCAGGAGCTGTTGCAAGTCCTTGTTTTCCAAGGAGCTGGGTGCTCCTGCAGGAGCTGGAGCTGCACTCACCACTCTGATGAACTCGAACAGCTCAATCACAGCAGAGTTGAGCAGGTTGTACCGAGTGCCATTGTCCAGGAGAGCATTGATAACTGGCTCAAAGAGGTTTCCCTTGGTGATGTAACGGTTATAAAACTCATCTTTCAGACCAATTATCCTCCTCATAAAGCGAAGAGCGCCTGTGGGAAGAAAAATTCAAGGAGTTAATAACCACTTGCCAGGGCTCGTGGAAAGAACTGAAACACCTCCTGTTACCCAGAGGAAGATGCACCCCCAAGCCCAGAGCATTACAATCCCATCCACACTCATTAACACAAATTCCAAGTTCAAGTGTACACTGGAACACCTTCCACAGAGTGCCCACCATGCCTGGAAGGAGGAAATCGCAACAGCTCCATACTCACACAAGGCCAGAAAGGTGTGTTTTGAATTCATCAATACCAGCACTCTTCTTAGCAAATCTTTGTTCATAATGTAATTCTTGATGTGATAGGTGTGGTGTTCCACACAAAAAGTAAGCAGCTCCAAAATTAAGGCAAGTAGTTGTGCTGTTTGGTAATTATCTGCAAGAAAAATGAACAATTTAAACTTTCAGTAGCAAGGTTGACTAGGGAATAAAAACCAACCCACTAACTTAAAAACAGATGAAAATGTTCCTTCAGCTTCCAGTCATCCCAAGTGAAGCAAAGCCCCTGCATCTATTTCAGTAAAAAGCATCAAAAGAAATAAAAGAAACGGCACACCTAACTTTTCTTTTTTTTAACAGAATACCATATACAGCACACAAGACAAATTTCAAAACTCAAAGTCAGTTCAGACTTACCAGGACAAATTGTATTACTCTTAGTGGATCCAACTACTGCATCTGATAAAGTGAAAACAAAAACAAAAATCAGAAAAAGGTTTTCAAAGCACTGTCAAGATTTAAAAGATGGGGATAAACAATTCTACCAAGTGGTCAGATTTTTCATCAGATCAAAAGTTTGTGAGCTACAGGGACATAAACATGCAGCAAGAATGCAGCCAGGTGAGATTTCTGTATTTAATTTACCTTACAAAGTTTTAAATTCATCTAGGTGAAAATGTATAACCAAAAATTTAGGAATATGAAATAGAATAAAAGCACCAACCCTAAATTTTTCAAATAATGCATTAAACTGAGTACTATAGATATTTTACAAGCTTTATTTTTGTATAAAATGTGCAAAACTTTTTTTTTAGTTAATATTTAATATGAGACCTACAGACACTCTCTGCTTCAGAGGAATGCAATTAACAACTGTATATTAGCATGATTAGCATCAAGGAAGTGCATCTTCCACAAAGCACAGCACGAAGCCACAGCAGCATCCAGAGCTGCAGGGAAGAGCTGAGAACTGCTGCCCACAGAACCCCTGTCCCTGGGGGAGCAGCACTTTTCCAAAAGCACATTCCCAGCTGGCATCACAGGCTGATCCCTGGGACCAGCACCATCAGTCACTGCCAAACACTACAGGCCTGAAAGGAGGAAAAAGAAAATGGAAATATTCAGTACCTTTTTCACATTTATCTTCTGATGTATTGGCCAGAAGCGGTGCAGTGAGAACGTGCATACAATGGTTGTAGAAGAAATTGAGAAATTCACTCTTTTCTGTTTTCTAAAACAAAAAAAACTTTATTAAACACTGGGATTTGTACACAGGCTTTTAAATAAGAAAGAACAGGAACATAGGAACATAGGAAACAGCCCATACAGAATTTTACTGGCTCCTTCAGGTCTGCCTGTATATCTGTTGGGCCTGCAGGACTGTCTTTGCTGAAGGAAGATCGGTTTTTGCATTTTGGGACAACTAACCTAGTTCACCATCACCAAAAAATCCCCACCATGCAAACATCTACTGAAAAAACAACAACTCCAAAAGTTCGACAAAACTTTTTTAATAAACACCTACACAACGCCCCAAAATGGAAGCACTAAGCTTATTTCTGGCTTGTTTAAATTCAGTATCAGAGCAAACACAGAGAATGTCAGGTTTCCAGCTCTGCTGAGACAGTGCAGTATCTGTACCCTCCGCATCCCCCTTACATTGGCTGTGGCCAGCATATTCTCTGGGTCAATCAGAGTTCTCAGCAGCCCCATTAACTGAACAGCTCCCCCGAGCTCCGGATCCGTGTCGCAGATCATCTGCTCAATGACCACATTGATGAGGAGGATGTCCTGCAGAAAAATCCCAAACAAACACACCACCAGTTAGACAGTTTCAAGAGTGGAGAGAGATTTCCATAGTCTCTGTAATTTTTTGAAGACAAATTTAAATGAAACTGAAGAACTGAGAGTTGCATTAGGATACAGAAATTCTGGCAAGCACAACCCTCCACACCTACAATCCTTGTTAGTCAGATTTCCAAACCCGTAAACTCATACAATACCAACATGCTCAGAAATGTTTGTATATTAAATCTACGTTTTCCTGTATTTCTAGAGGTTAATTTTGCTGTTTTGTTTGTTTCCTGCTTGCCCAAACACTGGTATACTCAGCAAACTGCAAACCACTGTTTCAACTTACATCATCACTCTGCTGGGCCTCTTGCATCACAAATTCTCGGACCATGGATGGGCTAAATTCTACTAGATAAGAAAATATATCTGTAGCAGCAGATCTAACTTGCAGATCATCCATTCCCTAATAAAGAGAAAAACTCATTAGGAAGAATAAATAAGGTTGGTATTTATTATCAAGTAAAACTACAAATAATATGTAGTTTTAAGTTTTGAGAACATCTCGTTACAAGAGTTTCTATGAGAAACACAGTAGTAGGGTTACAATAGCAACAATAAACCAACAAAATGAATTGCAAGGTTCAGGCAGCAATAGCTGCTTCAGCCACAGGAGTGAAAGAAATTCCATTTTCCCACCGCTGATTAGGACAGATTAATCTGCTAACGACAGGATTACGGGATCTCTCGGGAGGAACCAGCCAACAGCTCAAGATTATCTAAAAATACTTCTCTGGCCTTGGACCAGCAACAACCACAACAACACCCCAGCCGCCACTGCACAAAGAGCCTCTGCCAGTTTTTACACCCCGCAGTCCCACAGACTGCACTGACCCCAGGCTCACACACAGTGCAAACACCCAGAGCAGCCAGGCCAGGCACTTCAGAGCTGGGGGCAGCCTCTGCGTTGGGAACGCTGAGCAACTCCCACTCCCGGCACAGCAACACTGACACAGAGGGGCTCAGCACAGCCAAAACTGCTCCAACGGCCGTGGCTCTTCTACTTGGGTTAAAATCAGCTTGAAGTTTCACTCACCATTACAATTTCAAGAGCTGGAAGAATTCCCAACTTCGCCAAAGTTTTGAAAAATGCATCTCTGTTCTGAGGTTGTAACGTCTGAGAAAAGGCGCAGAATTCCTTGAAGAAGTTCACCTGTCGCACAGGGAAAAAGGAATTACAGGTGTATTTGGGTCAGAAAACTCTGTGGAAGGAGGAAACAACTACATTTTGTAACAGAGTTTGTGTGCTGGCTGATTCTACAGAAATCCCTCAGCGACAGCAGAAGACTTTCAGTGTTTCTCCTTCATCCCTCTCACCTAAAGCCTTGGAGGCACCACGAGGAGCCTGGACTTACCAGTTCACACCGTTTGTCGTCGTCTGTAGCTTCATCTGTCAATTGTGCAAAAACTTCTGATAAAAACTTCTCGTCTTCCTGTGCAACACACAAAAGGAACACACCTTACAGAGTGCCTCTGGAAAACATCCATCCTTACTGGATCCAACCCTGCAGAAAGTCCAGCTCTCCTTCCAATTTATCCCAAAGAAGACAAATGCCAGAGCACACATCGAGCACATCATTCCCGGGGCATTGTTTCAGCACTCCCTCTGAGCAGCAGAAGCAGCTCCAGGAGACCAGAGCCAGGTGAAGCTGAGCTCAGTGATGGTCCCTGAAACTGCAACTACAAAGTGCCAGCCAAGGGACAACTTCACAGCCATGTCCCCATTACCTTACTCACAACAAAACAATCTCTCCCATTTGCACATGCTCTGCTTTGCCAAGCTGGGAAACTTGACAGACTACTACTGGCTTTTCATATTCACATCCTCTGTTACCAAGAGGTATTGAAGTATATACAGGATAGCACTTCACTTCTTGCAAAGCATTTCAGTTACCTCATAAGATCAAGAGGTACCTAAAAACCACGGTGAACACTGTCATCTCTCAAGGGTTTGGGGACTTTCTGCCCTTTGATTATTCTGCACTCTTTCATATTGAAAATAGTGTTGGCATTCTCTCAAATTCAAATGTTTCTGTTACCTTTTAAAAACAATATAAATCTCACAGCAAACAGTAACATGCTACAGCTTTACAGAAGTTTGCATCACTGTACCAATTCAACTCAATAAACCTGTGCATTAAACGAAAATGAACAGAACAGCAGCATTCCAATAAATATACATTAACTTCACATTGCGTAACACAGAGCGTGCTTACCTCTCTATTTTGCTGTGTGTTGTCACTGAAATCTCTCTGCTTTATTAGAGTAACTTAATACAGAATTTTTACAGTTACAGCAATGCCAACCAAAGCCTGGCAAACGTTTTCCTGACAATTTTAAGATGTGGGGATAGAAGTGCTTTAAAAACAAATGATACCTGGAATCAACATCACAGGGAGCGCAACATACACAGATTTAGTAGTTTATTTTAAGCTTTGCTGGCTTAACAGCTTAATTAAGCCTGTTACAAAAAAAAAAAATAAAAAAATACTACAATCAACAGCAGATACAGTAGAAAATCCCTACTGCAGAACACCTGAGCACAGAAGCATCTCCTGCTTGTCTAAGGCTGCTACTCAGCCCAGACCTGTGTCCTGAAGCACGGGCTGGGCAGAGGCTCCTTTCCCACGTGGCTGCCCTTGCAGCAGCAGCAGCACTGGGATCGAGTGCTCCGGGGCACGTAGAAAGGAGCTTTGCTGCCGTGGCAAACGCAATCTCTGCTCCTCTAAACTGCCCTCTCCCAGGGAGCTTTGCCAGTGTATTTAGGGTAACAGGACGTCCCATGTGTTCCCCAAACCCAAAGGAGCTTTAGAGTTCTTGTGCCCAACAAGCTGATTTACACCACAGGTTGCAAAAGCAGTCCCGGACCTCAGGTCCCCACTACTAGGGAATTTTCCTCAAGTGAGCTATAACATCTTTTCCATGCGTGCTTTCTTCTCAACCTGTAATTCTCAAGGATCAGCATTATTTGCAGATCACCACGCATCTCAGTTACAGACTTTAGAACAAGCAGGCAAACCTGTGTGCCACATACTCCATCTATGATGGCAAAGACAGCCACGGCAGAACCAGCAAAGAACTGCCAGAGGATTTCAGAACCTTCTGCAAGGAGTACTCGAGGTAACAGCAAATCAGAGTTCTCTGTTACTGCACAATTAAATATTCAGTACTGTACAGCCTCAATGAAAAGTAAAGAATTCTACAGACTTAAAAATCTCTAAATGCAACCAGGACTGTGGCCTCAGGAGCGTAATACTGAATTTATTTTTAGTTTTTGAAAATATATGCAGAAGAATTCAAAGGAAAATCTTCATTTAACACAAAGCCATTAATTTTGCAAGAGGGATTTAATTTTTGGTTTCTTTCTGCTATTGAGCCACAACGAAGATGGCAGAAAGAAGCCAAATAGGATACTCAGGCAATTCTCTGCAATTACTCAGTTTTATATTCCAGTCCTCTACTGAACTCTTTACCATATATCACCCATATCTGAACTCATCAGCATATTCCACATGGATATATTATGTCTCCAGTGCCCCTTGCATTCCACCATTTTTACTCCCTCTTCTCCTCAACTCTTGGTGCTTCACAGAGGCTCTCCACACTCACCCCAAGAGGTCTATGATGTATCCTACACAAATGTACCATTTTTGGACACAGATAAACAGAATAAAGCCACTTGGGTACCCATGAGTTTGCACAACACAGCACCGACTGAAAACCCCAAAATGCCACGAATTCACACAGCTCTTCACCGAGGCTCCTTCCATGGTCCCAACCACCTTGGAGCCTCTTCTGACTACAAAGTGTGCAGGACAGCTTTTCATAAAGTAACAGCTTGGTTATTTATTAAGTATTACTTCTGGATATCAGTATGAAAAAACCCAGCAACTAATTACTTAATCTTTAAGACAACACGAACATTTGAAATTAGTACCATGATGTAACAATAGTGTAACAGGAATGGTTCTGAACATGCTCTTTTGAATCACAGATCCAGGATTTGTTACAAAAACAGCACAATGTCCCTTATACAGAATATAACAAGTTGCCTGTTCCCTAAATACCTACACAAACTCGACGAAAAATTGTATGTTGCTTGTGAATCAAAGAGAAAAATCTTCAGCTTTACAACCCATTAAAAAATACTAATATACTCACCTGAAATGTACCTTTTCAAAATTCAAAATCAAAGATATCAGAGAGCAGCAGCAGAAGCATTCAAAATATTGTGCAAATGACATGTGTGATTAACTGTAATCCATTTTGAAACTATGGCTACAGGTACCTACACACAATCCATCTAGACCATATGAAAAACCACTTACCTGCAACATACTGACAATCTCAACTTTGTTGAAGAAAATAAAGGAAGTGAGGGTAGAAAGAAAATTCTCTTCAAAAACAGATGGTGTCGGCAAGATGATGTCCTGAATATACTGTACCCTGTAAGTCTGGTGGATTTTTTGCCTGAGTTCAGAGTCTGTAATAGGAATAACCTCCTTAAATTTTGCTGTTTTGGTCAAGAATTCCCTGTGCCGTTTTGGCTGAGCCAAAGAAGGATCATACTCGAGGCATCCGACCACATCCATAATACACTCGTCAGAAAACATCACCTCAAACAGAGTTGCTTTGTTGAGGAACAAAATCCCTCTAATAATTTCATACAAATGATGCAAGCCTTCGGTGTTCTCTAAATTCTCACAGACTTGGAAAAGCTGCAGCAGTTTTTTAATGTAGCCTTCATTCTCCAAGGCCAGCGCCAGCTTTTCCCTACGGATGGGTGAGGAAAGAACAGAGGTAACTAGGTCAGCAATCTCTTCAAGTTTGTTGAGTTCACAAGTTGGAAGGTCAATCAGAGGACTGGTTTCAGGCATTTCCTCTATGTGTTCCTCTTCTGACTCAATAAGGTCCTGCGTGACTTCCACTGAAGGATCCTTACCCTGAACCTAAAGGAAAAGCGCACACGGTTACTGTCTGATCCCAAAACGTACCCAAAAATGAGCAGGTCAGTAGCTGAAATAACAACACATCTCAATTGCCCAGGGTGTCCCAAGGCAGCTGCAATGGCATCTGAGCTCTCTGGTTCCTTACAGCACATTTGCAGTTCCACTGCACTCCAACCAGCTGCTTCCTGAGGCCAGCTGGGAGAGGGGCAATTAAACCGTGGAATTCTGGCAGTCCCTTTCTAATAAACACAATCACACGAACACCACTCCCCTCCCAAGAAACACCGACCACCTGAGTCCCACTATCACAGTGATTTTTGAAAAGCCTGACGTTCAGTTAGGAAAAGAACAACTGGTGTTCTAAGCAGGGGCAATTTAAGACCTTGCACAGAAAAGAACAATGGTTTGCTTACTTTACAAGCAGGTTTAACAAGAGTGTACAAATACATCAAGTCACACAAGACACTAAAATACCTGGAAAAACCAGCATGTTTCAATTTACTGTACCTGGCAGATTTTTTCCCAAATTTCATCACAGCCAGCTTTTTCTTGAAAACTCAGTGCTAAATCATAGTTCTCTGCTTCTGACCAAACAATCAGGGTGTCCTGTTTGAGATAAGACCAAGAAAGTCATTGTTTCTGAAACAGGTCTGCACTGCAGATTGATCTCTACTCCTTTACAGCCAATGTCCACAGAATAAATAATTTTAATTAAAGCTATACTTGTCAAAAAAAGAACATAAAACACTAAAATATTAAATCACCTGTTCTGCCATACAGAACATCAACTTCCTTGTTATTTTATGACCATTACCTTACACAAAACATATTTAAAGACACTATTTTTCATATCCAAGCCACTTACGATGGCATTTTTCTGCAAGATACGTTTTTTGAGCCAACAGAATTGAAGTGGGAATGCACACACTAGATTAAGAAAACCTACAATATAACAGGTTATGTATTTTCATACTTTGTAAGGTAGAAAAAAGTCCCCTAAGGTTTCAATCTTCCCCTCAGAAAGCATTTAAGACGACCCTAGCTAAGTGAGATATAATGCCTAGCTAATGTTCAAATATTCCTTTCTGAATTAAAAGATACAGCCTGAATAATACAAAACTCTCAAGTTCTTACTAAAGTTACAACCATCTTGCCAGTTACTTTCATTTGAGCCAGGTTTTTCCTCTCCATTGTCTCCATCAATTCGATCTGTGCATTTGCACAGCAGATCTGGAAGTTTCAATGGAACTTCTGAATAGGCTAAAATGGATTTTGAAGAGGTTTTATTAGGACACTTGCTGCTGTCCTGTAAGGAATGCAAGCCTGTACTTCAACATTCAAATACAGAGTGGTTGTGGCTTAACCCAGCTGCCAAGGAAGTACCACACAGCTGCTCACTCACTTTCTCCCACCGCTGGGACGGGAAGGAAAATCAGGACAAGGTGAAAGTTCTGTTCTTGAGGTAAGAACTGTTTCAAAAATGAAATACAGTAAAATATAAGGAGCAATTACAATAGTTACAGCAAAAAAAGGAAGGTGAAGAAAGGCATAAATCCTGACAGATAAGTGATGCTCAACAGAGCTGCTCAGCACCACCTGAGCAGCAACTGGCCCCTCCTGGCTGACCTCCTCCCCAGTTTATGCACTGCCCCTGTTATCCCAGGGTATGGGACGTCCCTCTGGCCAGGTCAGCTGTCCTGGCCACGCTCCCTCACGGCTCCTTGTGCAGCTCCTCACTGCCAGAGCATGGGGAACTCATCAGCCCTTGACTGAAGGTAACACTGCTCAGCAACAGCTAAAACATCCCTGTGCTATCGATGTCATTCTCGTGCTAAATCCAAACCACAGCACTGCACCAGCTACTGGGATGAAAATTCACTCCGTCCCAGGCAAAAGCAAGAGAACAGTTCACTGTCCTACAGCAAACTCATCTTCATACAAAAATATCCAAACTGAGCGGCTCTCTGCTAACTCTCCAGTATATCTGATGAGCTCCAGCAAAACTGCTCAGCATTCCAAGTCTGACGACTTCCTGAACTGTTACCACAGTTTTTTCAATACTGAAGAGATTTTTTAAACACTAGCAAGCCCTTGCTTAATTGTCAGTAAGGTAATTTAATTTCCATATTTACGACGTTCAATACTGACCACACAACTCATCAAGGCTGGTTAGGTCTTTAGCTTATGCATCAGTTTTAGTGAACACAAAATATTAAGAGCGGTATCTTTAAGCTCAGCAAGGAAACCCAAAGGAACACCTGATGATACTCCTTAGGAAGCTTCAGGGGCAGAAAGGTTTCAACAGACCTTTGCAAATGCACCTATCTGGGCTTACACAGGTCAGGGAGCGCTCCTGTACTTCCCGGTGTTAGGGGACGGACATTTGGGAAGGACTGCTGGCATGGGACAGTAGGTTCCCTCTTCCATCAGCAGTTATTTGGAAAACAAATCTGTCTCAACAAACACAATTTCCTAGCTGCTACAACTATCACTGGAACATGAATGAACATCAGCACCACTGATACAGCATTAATTCTTCAGTTCATTTCTACAGTAATCCTAATCCCACAACACCCACATGGAGTTGTGTATCTTGGGGGTTTTGTCTTTGCCCTTTTTCTTTCTTTGAAAATAAAGTTTAGAATAACATCACCGTTGACAAATGCCTACCAACAGATCCACTTCCTTCTCCCACAATAATTACAGGCCACACTAAAAACAACGGAATTTGCACAGACACAATGTTTTTCCTTTCTTACTATTTTTTACACATTTCTTTAGAATAACAAAGTTTCCATGTTGTGGAAAGAACGGAGTTCAATGCAGTGTGGTTTCAGCACTGTTGTGAGTTGTTTATTTATATTACACTGTCCTATATTACACTTGCACTTTTCTCCTACAGAGACAAGTATTAATAGGAAGCCTCTCTGCTGTAAGGCTGTGACTCCCAACTGGTCCAAGTTCTTCGAGCTGACATGGTTTTCACTCACAGCTGTCCCCCCTCATCTCCAGCTCAGGACACCTGGATCTCTGTATTTACTGTGTGCCATTTCAGAGTCAACAACTCAACTGGGCTTCAAGGGAAAAATAGGAATTGTCAACTGCGTGCACTGAAAACCCTCAGCTCCCTGATCTAGTTCTCATTCAGAGACTAATCAAAAAAATAATTCTTAAGTACAATTTTATGACTGCTACAGAATTCCAAATCTGAAAATGTTTATCTTGAACCATTCTGTGCACTACTGATGCCCTGACACTCAACATCAATGCACTTCCAGGTAAGCTGAGCCTCAGAGGTGCTTCACGGAACAAAGAAGGACACACGCATTCAGCAGCCCTATTCATAGCCCAGGATGATTCAAGTAAGAGAATTAATGCAGGAACTTAAAATGACTCCAGGCATCCAGGGACTGCAGTCAAAAAATTGTGAAAATGCTCGAGTTACTGAATGGTACTTGTTACAATCTGTACTGCCCACACAAAGCAGAAGTTATATAAGCTTTTCCAAAAATATTTCAGAAAGGCTGAAAGATGGTTTCAACAGAAAACACTTGTCCAATACCAATATAAGACATACTCATCTGGCACACACTTCCTGCATGACCTCAGAGAACCCAAGAAAAGCACAGACAGACACCTTCCAGGCCTGGCTCTACCACTCCCACCTGCTTAGAGGCAATGCTGCTCCATCCATGAGCAACAGCAACGCTCCTTAATTCACTCAAGCACTACATAAAGACAAAAAAAGATTAATTTTGAACAAAACCCGTAACTCAGAGCAGTCCAAACCCTCCTCAGTGCTGGTACTGCTTTGCACAGGGTCTGCTACTCCACCTCTCCGTGCTCCTGCGCTGCACCACGTCCCCGTGCCAGCACCAACGTGCTGCACAGGGAAGCAGATGGGGAACAGGAGCCGATAAAATGAATCCAGCAGAAGACATGTTTCAACCGACTCAGTCCTGCATCTAACCTGCCACGCAGCAACGTGAATGCTCCTGCTGGCATCAAACAGGAGTGAAGAAGCCCTCTGGCAACTGCTCAGGCTGCAACTGTGGTAAATCCCGGCCACCAGGAACTCATATTTTGCCTCAAGCAAAGCGCTCTGTTGTCACAGGAGTGATGGCAACTCTGGGCTAAAGACAGGATTTGCACACGATCTTCATCTCAGAGCTGCAAACAGAGCACACCCAAAGGAAAGGTAACACCATAAGGCAGCACTCCAGTAAGGATTTCTGCAGCAGTTTCATGTCTTTCAGCCATGGACTCGCTCTTCTGCCAGGGAACAGTAACCTCAAGCAGGGGCTGAAACAACAAATGGGTGTGGTAACATTTAAAGCTACTCCTGCCAGAGCCTCCAGAACACAACTGACCCTGCCCTCTGGCTAATGTGGGGCGTCCAGCAGAGGTGTGTAACTTTCAAAGCCTATGCCCCAAAATCCAGGGGGACCTAAAGCTCTTCAGGCTCTCATGTTCTTTGCATTCATCTAACTAGAGATAATAATTTTACGTTGCATACCGAGCAGCTCGGCACCTATCTCCCACCCATCCAAGCCCCATTTCCCTCGAGAAAGCCGTGATGACAGTGTGCCCAACACCTGGACAGAATGAATTCCCCAGGAACCACAAACACGACTGGAGCGGGGAGGTAACAGGCCTGTCCTGTTCGGGGTTAGTCAATAGCTACAGCACGACTCGGCACTGACAGTGTAATACTGGAAGTCACAGACTGGCGCGCAACACCGTAAAATCAGCGGTGGATTTCCTTCCCTCCCCACCCCCCAACCCACAATTAAGCATTAAGTGCCCTCTAAGTCCACTCAAGTCATTTACACGATGACAGATGTGTAGGCAGGGCATATTTTTTTTCCAGCAACCCAACCACCCAAGGGCTTTCCCCAAATCCAAGATGATCAACTCGAGGACAATGCTCTTTGTCAACTAAAAACTGCACAAGGTTATAAAACCTTAAAGAGCAAACAGTGAAGCAAACGCTTTCTGCCACACGGACACAAAAGCATTAGTATCAGAAATAAAAGCCAGACAAAACAAACCTCAGCTTGAGTTTTTCTAAACTATGATCTACTTTTTCCACACGAAAAACGGTAACAAAAGCTACTTAAGTCACTTGAAACTTTGCTACCAATTAAGTAAAAAAGGCCTACAATTAATCAGTTGTAGTTTCAGGAAACAGGGTGTGAAAGGAAGCATTTTAAAACTTGACAGCAACAAAACCTGCATTTGTATTTCACTATGTATAGGTTTCCTCTAGTAAACAGGAAGCAGGTCAAGACTCTTGGCTTCTGGAGCTCTGCAGAGCTCATCCATCAACATTGCCCCCCCCCCCCAAGGAAAGCCTACAGCCACCTATCCCTAACAAGTGATAAGGAGAAACCACAGCAAAGATCCCTGGAAAGGCTGGCCCAAAACTCCACCTCACTCCTAACCCAAAGGGAGCCAACCAATACTCCCGAGATAAAGTCCCTTTCTCAAATTCTCACACTGTAACTTGTCACTATAACAAAATCCTCAAAGATGTGTCCCTCTGTGACTTAGGAAGAACAAAATTACTGTTTTCTAGTGCTGAAACACTTCTGGATACCATAATGATAAAGAACAGTATCAAACACTGAATGAAGGAACAGAGACTCTACGATAGAACAAAGGAACAGACAGAAAAAACTCCAGAAAACCCATGAGAACAATGCAGGCAGAGACACCAAAAATTCATGCTGAAAAAGGGAAAACAATAAAAGCAGAAGAGACTCAGTAAGCTGATTTTTTCAGTGGCTGAAACAAAAAATAACCTAGTAACACAGTTCCCAACTGTTTTACTACTTTGTCTTGCAGGAGGCTTATCCCTAGGACAGGTAACTCTCACCATGGCTTGTCGCCTCACCTAGAACAACAGGAACTTTCAGGGCTTAAAATAAAAACTAAACAGCAACAACAAAGAAAGAAGCCCCACAAAGGCAAATTCCTTCATGTTATTTCCCAAAAAAGAACTCAATAAATGAATAAATACACTTCAACAGTGCTGGCCAAAGCTTTGCCTCCCTAATTTTGCAATTATTTCAGATGGCCTGTTATGGGAGACAAAAGTTACAAGTACACGTTTCCAACTATCTTTCCTGTAATTTCAATATTTACCCAAATTGCACGTATTATCTTCAAAGCCTGAAGTCCAAAATGTATTTTACTAAAAGACCCACATATTCATTTCTAGAACGTGAAGTGTTTAGCACCCACAGACCTCTAAGCAAGTTTTTCACCTCTATAAAAAACACCATCAACAATTCCATGTTGTCCTGCTTTTCCTTTTTTCCTGAAAAATGCAATTATTCGGAGCACAAAGCAATTCCTCAGCATCAGCAACCAGAGAAAGTAAAGCCTATCAATACTTGCCTGCTGTTTTTGATATGCAGTATTTGGATTTATCTTCGATTCTAACAGTAGTGAACCTGAAAAAGGTACGAAGAGAGATTTACTGAATCCAACAAAACAAGCATCTCCACACATCTCACACCACTGCCCACGTGCCAACAGACTCTCAGCTTAATCCAAATCTCACAGAAAATCCACAAGAACCGCCTCCTTTAAATAAAATTTCCTAAAATAAGCCAGGTAAGACAAAATACAACAGGAATATCCCTATTAAAATACATTTTTCTCTTCCAATTTAGTCCAAAATCCACTGTAGCACTCTCTTCTCCTGAAATCTGGTGCAAACACCAGCTTGTTTAGTGGTCTTTTAGGCCAACTATACAAATTCCAGCAGGTAATGTGCTGTCCAGCATAAAAATGTTTTTGCCCAGAGAAGCCACGTGGGCCACTTGCTTTTATTCCCTTCAGCTGCCCTTCAGAAGTGAATCATCCAGCTACGATAAAAGCAGGGACTTTATCTTGTGTATGCAAGTAGTGTATGTCTCCTGGCAACAGCTCCAGAGCAATTTATATCAGTCTTAGGTGGTTTATTTAGCACTTTTAGCACCTGTTGGCTGACAAAGTGGGGAGCACGTACCTCCCCCCTCTAAAAAAGACCCTCTAAGGTGACTTTAAAGTGCAATAAAACACAAGGGATGCCACCCGACTGGAACACAACAGTGAATTCCTGAGGAGAAAAAGAGCAACAAAAAACTTTTTTTTAGAGCAGTAAGAAACGGAGGAAAATAGCACCACAAAAGCAAAGGATATTGCTCTGAAAGAAAACAAAATGTCCTCACATGTCACAGCTTCAGCTCTGCTCAGGTTGGGGTAACTGCATGGAACTGAGTCAGGGGAGGTTTAGGACGGATATCAGGGGAAAGTTCTTCCCCCAGAGGGTGGTCGGGCACTGCCCAGGCTCCCCAGGGAATGGTCCCGAGGCTGCCGGAGCTGCAGGAGCGCTCGGACAGCGCTCTCAGGGACAGGGCGGGATTGCTGGGGTGTCCCGTGCAGGGCCAGGAGATGGACTGGATGATCCCGATGGGTCCCTTCAGCTCAAGATATTCCATAATTCTATGAACTGGGAGGGAAAGAAGTCTAGGACCACAGTGGCAAACGCTGCCTGTGGCTTGTGGGGTAAGGAAACTTCACACGAGCCGCAAGATAAGGGAAGGCACGGAGGGTGAAAATAATAACAACA
>WAAG01055918.1:8614-21764 GCA_013390105.1 Tichodroma muraria | reverse complement strand
AATTCTTCCTTTCCTGACTGTAGAATATGACCACAAAAAAATTACTGAGAAGAAAAAAATGGTACTTCCAATTTGTAAAATGTGCTTTCAAAGAAAAAAAGTAGAAAAAACCCAACAGGACCCATAAATTGGCCACTGACAGCACACAGATAGCAGCAGTTTGAGCACTTACCTCTCTTTCTTACAGCCCCGTGCTCGACTGCCTCATTACCTGTCTGCCACTGGAAATGGAGCATCCCAGGTTTCTTGCTCTGTGGATTTACTAATGACCTTGGGGTTCCAATGGGCTTCCAATGGCTTGTAAGTGGATGAGGTGGAACATGTCTTCTAGCGTGTGAACAGCAGCAGTAAAGCCTGCCCTGGCCTTGTCTTCCCACCTGAAATGTCTCAGGCCAGCCTATGATTACTGCCCTACAAAGCTCAGCTCAGACATCCCTGGACACTCTTGTTTTTGTTTTCTGACCATTCATGACCAGAAGTCTTTGTGGGTGATAGTTAAAGTGTAGTTAGTGCAGGATCCTTACTTATGGAAGGAGAGCCTTTCACCTGTAGTCTTCTGCACTGCTACAAAATTTGGAATTAGCAAATATCAAGAGAAAGACAAGTTTTAATATAAGGAAGTTGTAATAATGAAAAGAAAACCCACAGTTTACAAGGTTAATGCGCCTCCTCCAGAAACAAGTGGAAGAGCAGTTTCAATGCACTTTTATTCATCAGGTTTTAGTTGCTACTGTAATCATTTGACATTATGCATGTGACCACCCTGAACAGCCTGGTCACTAAGGGTCACTGGGTTAAAGCAATGTTTTGTACCATGTTCTGAGGAAGCTGTGTTTATTTTATTGTTCATCATTGTGCTCCTGTTGTTATATTTTGGAAATTTATCATATTTTTTTTCAGATGATCAAAATCAGAGATACTGTACGTAATGACTGGGCAAATTTGCCTCTTCACTATAAATAATCACTGTAGGAAAATTAAGGTGCAAAACCATGCCTGGTGTAATTGTCGCATACTTATTAGCAGCTTTCCCTTTTCAGATTTTCTGGGTATTTGTTGCCCATGATAATGTGAATACTTAAGGGGAAAGTGTAATTAGCGACTGTGTAGTTCATTCAGTAAACATTTCTGAGCTGTTTGATGTGACTGAACTGAGCGTCACATATAATTTTACACTTTTATCCTACCAGGCAACTGACAGGTCTCTAATCTCAGCCTCAGAGCTTTCACTCTGCTTGAACTTTGCTTCATAGAGGTCATTTTCCAGCCACTTGGGAGCAGGAGCCACGTCCATTAAATCCCACAGAGTCGATAGATGCGATAATAGCTTTAGGCACATTTTCTTAGAACTCAGGGGGAAAAGACAATTTCAATAAATGTAAAGCTATACTATCTACAATACACAGAATATGTAAGCAAATCTCATAGGAACACACATTTCTTTTACCTTCTGGCAAGAATCTCTTTAATAATAAGATGTATTTGTTTATTTTCACTATCAGCATTTGATAAGGCCAAAAAGTCCCACAAGATTCTTTAGGAAGGGAATAAAGAGGAAGAGAATGCAGAAGGTGAAATGACCAATGAAACTTTCCCTCAGGTTTGGATATCGCAGAATATTAAATAGTCTAATGCATATTTCTCCCCTCAAAGAAAGACAGATGGTAAGAGGGTGTGTGCATGATGATCTGACCATCATATTGCAAATAAGGAGCCAAGTGTTAGCTCAACATACAAATACTGATAGGAGAAAAGCAGAGACCAAGCATCTCTAAATACATGCTATTAGCATGCCAAGGAGGCTTGTACGCATAACACTTTGATATATTTTATATTTTATAGATCACAGC
Organism: Tichodroma muraria; assembly: GCA_013390105.1. Classification (NCBI taxonomy): domain Eukaryota; kingdom Metazoa; phylum Chordata; class Aves; order Passeriformes; family Sittidae; genus Tichodroma; species Tichodroma muraria. The sequence continues at coordinate 19,914 of WAAG01055918.1, read as the reverse complement.
TCATCAAAATAAACTTGCAGGTTGTATCTGCCAAGATAATTAACAGACAGTTCCTCTGTAACAGATGTCTAAGTAGGAAGGACAGTTCTTCCCTTGACATTGCATCAAAGGAGAAACAACTAACATTAAAATAAAATAATGAGAGTTATCTCAGTTTGATCATAGTTGCCTATCATAAAACCTCCCTCCATGATAAAACAAGTAATCCCTGCTTGACTGTCAAACTCTCACAATGAGATTGAAAATAAACTTTCCAGTTCTTTCAACATTTTTGCTATTGTCTTTGATTTTTTTCCCTCTATATATTTGTGGTGCAAAGGACTAAATCTTGAAAGTAAAGTATCCCCTCCAGCAAAATATTTTACACCATTTGCCTTGGAGAATTCACTGCAAGGAAGAGAAAAGGAGGAGAAAAAAAGCCCTGCAGAGTAACTGGAACAGCTTCAAATTCAATAGCCTATGAGATTTTCCTTTAAATGATCCTTCTAAATATAACAGTTCAATAGATCAGTGGTCAATACAAATGTTGTCTGCAAGCTGGAGCTGTTCATTTCTACTACACTGTTCCAATGCCAAATGTTAGCCTGATGCTTTATAAGTCAGCACACTCACACATACGCTTACAGGAAAATTAGGCAAAAATCAACTGAGCAAGTGGGGCTAGTGTTCCCTTATTAAAAGGAAGAAATAGTTGCTAGACCACAATACAGAATTTTTAAGTTGTGGTTTTTTTCTTTTAAGGATCCTTTGAGGAATGGTCAGAAGAATGTTGAACCTGAACAGAAGAATGTTTCTGATGGTGAGTGAGAATTCATACAGCTTCTTAACAAAGGTGAGAGAAACAGAGAAAAGAATTCTGTAGAATAATTCAACTCCATTCAAAGCTCATAGTCAGATATGTCAATTGTATTTAGTGTCTGTACAAAGACAAGGTTGAAAGCTTTCAGCAAATAAATTTCAAAAGGAAAAATGTATTAGGCTCTGGGAGAAGAATGTGAGCTAGGAGCTGCCCCCTGCTTTAGTGGCTGCTTTGGCAGTGGTAGTGCTGCAAAGAGCTTTCCTGGAAAGCTCTGAGCTAAACTGGAAAGTTTATTTTCTGGTCCAGGCTCCCAGGGCTGGGGTGGGGCTGATGTAGGGGCTTCAGGGGGACCACAGCCCAACACGCAGCATGGACCCCCAAGAATTCCTGGTAGCAGAAAAGGGAGGTGAATTCTCTTCCTTGTTCTGAGAGGTGTTGGGCTTGGGAGAGGATGTAGGAGACAGCATTTGCTAGACTGGATGGCATTCTTGCCCCCATTTATAGTTATTTTGGAAAGCAGCAGCCTACAAGCGTTACAGCAATTGCAAGTGACATAGATAACAGAGGTGACCTACCTGCCACATCACATTTCCCCACAGTTGATGTGTAGGCTGTGAGCCACTGTCCTGCTAGGTTCTGGTTTAAAACACATTTAAGATACTTGAGATATTTCTGCTCACCAATCTGAGCACTGTTTTCTGTGCACAGTTCACATTCCCTAGGAAGAGTTATGTAAGATCTCTCTTTGTCCTAAGACTAGTGTTTGTTCTTGCAAGTTCATCTGTGGCTGTCCAGTAACTGGAGGCCACTGGGAGTTGTGGCACTTGTTTCAGACTTGATCAAAACATGAAAATCTGAACACGTGTGCACAGCCTGATATCTCACCAGGTTACTTTGCGTTTTCAGATGCATCACACAGGAATCCACAGAAGCAGGTCTTCAGATTTTTTCTCGTAAACAGCACAAAGTGACGTTCTTATTTTCTCCTAAATTTTTAAGCAAGAAAAGTCAATTCTGTCTTCCAGAAATTCACTGAATTGCATCTGAGTGCAAGGTCCTAACCTGTTGAGTGAGTGATGTGTTAGAAATTGATATTTCCTTGGGGGATCAAGGCTGGACAGCTAGTTCTGGGATATAATTTGGCTCTACAGTTATTTTATGCATTTCAGTGGAGAAAACTTTTGGGAGAAAACATCAGAGAATAACTATGGACAGAAGAAAAATACTGTCAAAGAAGCTAATTAAGGAGAGGAAAAAGAGCTCAAAAGGTTTGCTCCCTGTTGTACTGAAGCTGGTTATTCTGTTTCAAATCACGAGTGCTGAGCCACTTTTTTTATTATGATGTTTGTGGTTACAGTCAGGCCAGAAGTGCATATTCATACTCAGAGGACCTTATTCTTGTCTTCATTTCTGTATTTTGGGTGACAGTTTTATTTAAGCAAGCTGCCACCTTTACTTCATTACCCTGGATCCGTTTTCTTCTATTCAAGCTCATACCTTGGCCAATCTTTTTGCCATTTCCTCTCACATGTTTTGTCCTCACCTCTCGCTCACAGATTTATAACTTGTATTTCCTCTTGCCTCTGCCTACTGTTTCAGTTGTTAGAAGTCAGGTCAGTCTAACTTTCCAACAGCAGCCTGTCAGTCAATTCTATTCACCCCACCCATCTCTGACCAGCTTTTCTCACCCAGGGTCCTCTCACCCAAGCTACATCTAAACTTAGGGGATAATGTTCTTCCTGATGTTATAAGCTTGGGTCTTTCCTACACTCATTGACAGAGATTGATGGCCTTCTTTTCTACAACATGTGTCTCTGTTTTCTGTGTGTCTGAACCTTAGCAGTCCTGCCCTAAAAAGGACTTCACCTTACTGCACATTTTGATGCGCTGTTTGGAATACTGCAAGTAGTCAAAAGCTGTTTTTTTCAAGTTTGTTATTTACTTAAGCAATTCTCATGTCTGGGAAACCAAGTGGGGAGTGATTTATTTATTAATATCACTTTGCTGATACATGTCCAGAATTAATTCTTCTCACAATATATCCTGTGTATGAATAATAAATATAACTGAAATAATAACAGATTTACTGTTTTTATGATCCATTTATGTCCCCATGTGATTTTAATAAGAAGAACCCATGCTGGAAAAGAAGCCCTGAAGTTTTATTATGTCTGTATTCCAATCCTAATCCTACAATGCAGAACAAAATCCATCTATGCCAGAAAGTGTCATGTGGAAACCAAAGACCTTTCTGTTTTTACTGCTGCTGTCCCAAATGGAGGTATATATGTGAACACTGCTGAGCTCAAAATTATGGTCCATGAACAGAAGTGACATACGCAGTGCCAGAAGACCTTATTCATTACAAAGACAGGTTTAATATATTTATGCTTTGCTTGAACTTATGGCTCATGATGGCTCCCAAGGATTGTACTGGCACACAGAGATTGCTGGGAAGAAAATCTCTCCTTTATTTTTGCCAAATTCCCCCTAGCACAGAAACAGTGAAGAAGGGCGCTTTGTTGGTCCTGTGCTGCTCATCATTGCTCCCAGGTATTTTTCGTTTACAGGGCCCATTGCCTTTCAGTTAGCTTGTTCTCATGAACTGGTACAAAAAGCTATTTTTATAACTTGGAGTCAGAGAGAAAATTCCTTTTTAGACCTTTAGCATGCTTTAAAGAGTGAAGTATGGTAATTATTTCTGTAGCAAAATTTAACAGCTCTTTTGAACTTGTTGCACTGCATTAGATAGGCAACCCTCTAAACAAGAGTTTCCAAACAGTAATTTACTTAACAGACTATGTCGATGGTCTAAGAGAGCTTGTTTCTAAAATACGTTTTTAAAAAATCCTTTTATAATATGAAACAAATAAAACTGAAGCATTAGATGCAATTAACTAGTGAATGCACTGAATTACCAAATTCTATGCCATTCTAAGTTGGTCAGCTCCTTGAAATGCTCTAAGATATGTTTTTATATCTGCAAATCTAAAATGCCCTCTTGGAAAAGCATTTTCTTTCTTAAAAGGTAGACAGAGAAAAGGAGTTGAAAAATGTAAAAATGGTTTCTATAGTGTAAAAGCTGAGAGAAAAACCTAAAAATGGGGTCAATCTGCCTTGCTCTTGCTGACTTAATCCAGCACCTCAAGAATCAATGTCTCAAATCAATCCTTCCAGATGAGGTGCTGATTTGAGTTCCAGTCACTTGGAATGGTAGGAAGGGGGTTGCTTTTGAAAATAAAGAGCCAGTCTACTCAGAAGAGTAAATTTATCTTATGTAAGATGCTAAAAGAGCCATTTCTGCCACAGGAGAATGTGGAAGGACACTCGTCTGCATTATGGGATGGAGAAGCATCATCACCTCCTCAGCCAAATCTTACTGTCTTTAGTCATACAAAAATTTTATGAGAGACTTGTGACTAAAAGGCATAGTTGAGCCATGTGTCTCTGTTTTCCATCCTGTAATTTCTGGTTTATCTGACTCTCTCACAAAGGAAATACCGCAAAATACTAATTTTTCGAGATGAGGTGATGGGGATGTTGCTAGGGTATTTTGCTAGCATTAGGGCATTGCTAGGGATGTTGCTACCTAGTAGGAAAGAAAGCAAAAAATGCCAGGAAAAGAACAGAAATCTATCTGGTACACTTACTTCTAAAATATCCATGTTAGAGAAGTAGGAACACTTCCTGGTTCATTAAAGCTTTGTCTTTCTGGCCATAAACAGCTATAGATTGCTGGTAAGCAGCCCTTCTAAAGGTATGTGATCATCCTGCAGTTTTTCTTTTCTGCAGGTTGTGATCATCCAGCTTGGGCTAGAGTACATTTCCCAGGGCCCATGGGCTGTGACTATCATCTGAAAAATACTGGCATCTACAGTGAAGTTACTGAGGTCACAGAAATATTCTGCTACAGTACCTATCTGTTAGCACTTCTGCAAGAAAAGCTGCATATTTAATAATGATACAAAACTGAGGCTTTGCTGAAGCTTTTTGATCTCTCTAGAGCAGGTGGGGTAGGCCTGCAATGGAGAATGAATCATTAGAGATATATTATATCTGGAGAAAAATTTTCTGGTATCATCATATAAAGATCAGAGTGATGCCAACCCAGTCTGGAGATGTGAATAGGTGTGTTCTCTATGGAAAGGGTGGATAGATGTTTTGTGCGTGTGTGTGTGTGTGTGTGTATAGAGACTACAAAAAGGAGTTGGGGTTTACTATTTAACAATAGTAGATTGTGCTAAATATGCTAGAAAGGTAATCTTTATGCTGGCAAATGCAGAGCCATTTTAGTACCATGCCTGTTTGCAGGTAATATGTCCTGCCATCCCAGCAGACCTAAAGAGGCCAAACGTGGAAGACCAGGATGTCAGGAAAGTTACCTTTTTGTGCAGCTCTCCCCTGCTGACAAGGAAGATTCTCAGCTGTCACGGTTCCACTGCTGTTAGCAATTGTGTGCAAAGTGCAATAGCCAGTTGCTTCTTTCCTCTCTGCTTATGATTTGGGGTAAAAGAGTTAAGTCTATTCCCTGTCCTTAGCCGTATGTATCTTCCTGTGTGGACAAGGTACCTCAAAGCTCAACGTGGCTGAAGAATCCTTTGGATGTCTGTATGAGGCTCCACAGAGAAATTTCTTTCATTAGCATGCCTGAAAATAAAACAAAGGAAATCCATTTAGAGCTTTGCTCAATCCTGCTCAAAGAGCACAAAGCCCTGAAAAGCCTTATAGTAGAAAAAATGTTATGGTGGTTGCCAAGTCATGCACTAAGAAGTTAGTAAATATTAAAGTGGAGTCTTCTTTAATAATGCAGTTCTTTCATGCACGTAACTTGGGACTTAACTTTCAACTGAATAAGCAATTGAGAATGCAAAATGTTATTATAATTGTTATCTTATTATAGTAATATGGTGCTGAGGAACTTTTCATCATGCAATGTGTGGGATATATTCCACTTTGGGACACATGGAAAATGTGACAAGGAGAATGTTGGCCAGAGGTCCCTCAGTTCAGCTCAGGCAGAAATTGTCACAGTGCTTTGAAGCTGTCTGTTGTTAGTGGAATGTTCACTCCAGAAAAGATGGGGAGTAAATTGAGAGAACTTTTCTTCAGAGCAAGGTTTGAATGCTTTTCAGTGATTGCTTAATATGATATAATGCTTTATTGCAGTTCTGTAACATGTCTATATGATGCAAATCAAGAGGCCAAACAGAGCTACCTTGTGTCATTCCAGATATCCCAACCAGACCGATCGATGTGAGGCTGGTACAGATGACCCACAGAGGTCTGAGCCCTTCAAGCAATAATTGGGTGAAAGGGATACCCCAAGTAGCCCAAGTGGCACTCAATATCTGTGTTTATGCACCTTGTAGTTACTCTGATGATTACTGTTTTGTTTCAGGAAAGGAATATGTGAATGGAAAATTACTATGAGCAGTTTAATTTAAATTTTTTTCCAGTTTAAGGAGAGCAGTTATTTATAGGATTGAGTTTTCATGAGGAAAGGACACACTTTATTAGTTTGAATACACCTAAAGGTCTTAAAACAAGCCCTTAAATATGACTGCTCTTATTCACTGCAAACAAGATTGACACAATGTCTTCATCTTCTTTTGTTTGCCCTCATATAATCCAAGCTGAGGTTTCAAGAGAAATCAATTTGACAGCTTGTACATAGATACACACTGTGCCCATCAAACCATCCCCACAGACCAGTGACAGACCAGAATGGCAGAATCTGGTCACAGACCAGAAATTATAGCAGAATGAATTAGTTTATATTTGTACTCTGCTTTGCTGTTCAGTTTGGTGGTCCACGGAAAGATAACGTTAGAATTTTTTGTTCTTTTTATAATTGTGATCATTGATGCCAACATGGACAGCATAACATTAGAAAGTGGGTTTTTTTACGGTTACTAAGATATGCTAAAAGGCATATTTCACTTTAATCTTGTAAGCTTGCTAGCCATAGCTTTTAACTAACTTTCAAACCTAGACAAAGATATTTCAGGTTTTCATAGATGTTAAGACAATACCAGACTACACAAAATATTGGAAAACAGGATGTAAGGACAGGAGAATGATTCCCACTTTAATAACAGAACTGAGAAAACAATCTCATTTTTCTGTGCTGACACCTATATTTCCACATGTATTTTTGTGCTAAGTTTCTCTTTCCTTGCAAGTAAAGAGCTTAATGTGGTTCACATTAAACCCAACACATTTAAATGAGTCACAGAACACTTCCAGTGGCTTCATTTGTCTTTGAGCCTGGATTCAGATCATTTTCACCTGCAGCAGGTAACATTGGGAAAAGTGTATCCTTTGGGAACAGGAAAACACTGATTTATTTTGCATGTCCAATTAATTCCACAAATTTATCAGCTGGGTTCAGTTATGTGATACAGCACTCCTCCTTTCAAAGCTGAGAAACCTGTAAAATCTTGTAAGAGCAGGACCTTCATGTGAAAAAAGTGGCCTGATTGGAAGTGATTAAAACCCACTGGAAAGATTCCCATTGACGTTGGGGCAAATTTGTTACAAAGGACCACATATTTATCTTTCAACAAAAATTAATCCTCTGGGGTTTCATTTATATTGGTTGTTTTGGTCCTTAACTCCACATAAATCTTTTTGTTGGTTTTATAAGTCCATTCATTTTAAACGAAGCTGTGACTTGACTCTGTCTCATAAATTGCTGGAAAACATCAACATCAAACAATTAACACAGTAAACAGAGGCAGCATCAGAGGTGTAAAATTGTACTGCACCTTAAATATTGGGTTTTCCCTTTGGGGACAACTCGTGTTTCTCTGTCAGTGTGAGAATATTCACCCAGGTGCAGATGAAGCCACTGAGCCTCCTCCTCGAGAGGGAGAAGGTTGCCACGCCAAGCGCAAGCAATTAGCGGCGCGGCGCTGGTGCGACTGCGGGCCCCGGCCCTGGCTGATTGCCCAGAGCTGCGGTGCTGCTCACAATGCAAATTGTATCTGGTCCCCCGGTAACCGGGATCAGCGCTGCCTTGTCCGTCCGCTCGCTGCTCATGCCCCCTCCGCACCGCGATAATGGTTTTGGGGGGCAATCAGGGAAGGCGCCTTCTTGACTCATCTCTCATAATAGATTGTCCTCCTCAGGCAAAATTGAATAACCCCCGACATGGCCCGAAGGCAAGCAGCACGAATTCAATAAGTCTGCAGGGTCAATGTCCTCTCATTTTTGGCAAGCAAGTAATTATTCTGCACTAACATTCAGTAATAGGAGCAGGAAGCTGCTGGAGACACCCTCCTCCTTACCCAGAATAGCCACCTTAATAGGATATTCCTTTAATAAGTAATTCTGCCTCATTCCAATGCCTCTTGCCTTCAGGTTTGCTTTTCATGCACATTTCATGTACAAATTCTGCAGAGGCATTTTACCAACAGCATCTGTGGGAAAGTTTAACAATTTCACTGTCTGTTGTCTAATATTTTCCACTTTTATGGGTTACAGTTGCGCTGTCTATTTGCTTTTACTGATTTGTGAAAGATTTATTATAAACCAAATACAGCTGTTCTCTCCTTTCATAAACTGAAACTATTTTGGCAAAACCTATTTTCCACTATGAAAATAAATTTTAAATTACTTCCCTCACCCAGCTTTCCAAGCATGAGCATCCAGTTGTTATTTAGTGGTGCAAAATAGGTGCCAGGGTGGTTGTAAGCTCACTTAAGGGAAAGAAAATGCCTATGTTTCAAAAATAAACAGCAGAAATGTTGGCATTTTTTCTCCTTCCCTCCCCTTCCTTTCCAGAGGATTTAATATCATTATCAGGAGATCTGAAGAGTTATAAATTTGAATATAAAAAAAATTGTCAGATTCAAACAATTTTTGCACTCTTATTTTGAGTTTATTCTGAGGATTTTATGCATTTTATTTAGATACTTAAACTTTATATTATATTATTATCAGCCATCTAATATAATTCAGGGTTTTTTTCCATGGTTTAAAATAGCCCTCTGCTCACTCTGAAAGGGCACACATTTCATTGGATCAATTTCCACTGACAAAATTTGGATCAGTACAGTATTTCCTGTCATTTTGGAAGGGAATATTAAGTTCTAAATTCTTCAAGAATATTGTGGTATGGATTATAATATCCTTTTCCCTTACTTAAATTAGAAAAGTTAGGATGCTGCATTTTTTAAAATAAAGTAAGAAATAGAAGAATAGGAATCCTAGTAGTGCTGTTTCAATCTATGTATTTTGGTATTTTTCTCTTGCCTTTTACTTTCCTGTTTTGTATTTTCCTGGATTTAAATGTGTCGACTCCATGGAAACTATTGCTTTATTCATTGGAAGAAACCTTTATCTCTTATCTCTTGAGAACAGTGCACATATATTAAATGAAGATCTTTGTATAATGGCAGAATAAGCTCTTTCTATGACCGATTGATGATTGATTATTGTAGGGCTGTAGTTGCACATCACAATGCTTTTTGGCAAGCAGCATTCATTCCCAACGTGACAAATTTGTTTTAGTCTGTACTGGCTCTGGTTAATAGCTGGGACAAAATCTGGGCTAATATTGCTCGTGTTCATCTGTGAACATTAATTTAAAGTGCAAGTATAAGAAAATCCTGTTCTAAAAACAGACCAATTTTTTGTGAAATGTTCGCCATTATTGGCGCTGCTTACCATCTTGCACCAACAGTGATTGTTTTTCCTCTCCTCAGTTCTTTTAAAATGCCATTTGCTGTACAGATTCAATATGATTTAATTTTACTACTGGAATGTTCTTCTTGCTACTGTGTTGACAGCCCCAAGTTAGATACATCTCCATTTGTTTGTTTGCCAGCTTGGCTCCATGACACATACTGCCTCGGCCTTTGGATCATGACGAGCTTTAGGGATTTTTTTTCACTAGCACAAAGTTACCTTTCTTAGTGATCTAGCCAAAGTACCCAAGATTCATGGTGCTTATAATAAAGCTTACAAATACACATATTTGGTCCATGAAAAAGTTTCTTTGTGTGTGTTACTTCACTGCAAAAGAGGAATTATTTTCTAAAAAAACTGGAATATTGGGAACTGCAACAAAGGAGGGATGTAATTCATGGAAACAAAATCTTGGAACAATTCTGGACTAATATGATGGCTTTTAGATGCAATTCCATGTGTGTGTGTGTTGGACCCTTCTGTAGAATGTAATACAAAAGCCACCAATCTTCTTAGGCAGAGCGAATCACTGATTTTACCTTCTGCTCAAAAACTGTTGGCACAAGGAGCCGTAAAGAAAGATATACAATTTCCTTAGTAAAGAAGAGCTCTAAGAAAGGCTGTCATCATTGTCTGTGGCCCTATTTTAAAAATGTGTCTCTATGTACCTTTTATGTTTTACCTTATGATGTTAATATGCTCTAATCTGTGGCTTGTGATGTCAATGAAATTATATCAATTTCTTCACCTTGTATAGAAATATTCTTTATGCCTAACTTACACACATGTATTTGTACATATACAGCTATGTATTTTCTTTTATGGTGTATTTTTAAGCAAGGAAAAGCTGGGAAAGTTTGGACAGTTGTAAAACATATGGATGCTAAACTTCAAGCTTAGAAACAGACATTGAAATTTCTGTTGCTTTCTTAGGTTTGTCTTCTGCCTTTCTACAGCCCGATTAACTTATCAGTATATGAGTTAATCGTATGGTTAAAGGTATGGTATTTTACCTCAGGCTTTTGAAGGTATTTAGTTTTAAATCCATTTCAATATGACAGATAAAAATTAGAACCTGATCCTGTAGATCCTTTTTTGTTGGACTTGCCTAGATTTTCCCATCTATAAATGAATGCATGTCCAGTGCTTTGTAATACCTGAATTGTTGTTACTGACCTGAAGTGACTACTCATGTGTAGAAGGGTTGCAAGGTCAACCTCTTATATTTTTTCTAAAAGAAACTTCAGTTTGAGTGTGGTACAATGGGGTTTTTTGACATATATTTTACGCAGGCTCTGCTGAATAAAAAACTAAACTTCGCACAACCAGTGTGTTTTTAGCTTTAATCAGTGCATAAACATTACTGACAGTAGCAAAATGCTTCTTTTATTTCAATAGAGAATAAAGAAAGTAGGTTTATAAAACTGTACTTTATCATTTGTTGGCNTTTTATTATTTATTATTTTAATCTTTTCCTGTCTTGCTTTTTGTCTTTCTCTTTTTTTTCTTTTGAATTACAGACGAGATTCAAAGAAATTCAACAGAGGAACAAATTGCCCGAGTTTCAAAATACATGCATTCACATATGAGTACAAATTCCACAAGACTTGGTCATGAAAAATCTCTTCTCGTCTGTTTCGATGGACAGATGCAAGGAACAAAAAAGCTGCAAGGTAAGTGCCAGAGATAAAGGTGCCAGCAAAAGCCAAAAGAGCCTCATATAAGTCAAACATTCAAAGCCAGGTTCTCATCTGTCTCTGTCCCTCTTGTGTGGGCGCAGAGAAGAGGTGTGGAGAGATGTCTGCATCAC
>WAAG01055912.1:7501-20077 GCA_013390105.1 Tichodroma muraria | reverse complement strand
GAAGGCAAAGTAAAATATTTTGATACAAAGTTTAAACTGCGAGTATGCAGTCCACAAACACCTGGAATCCTTCATGAAGTCTAGTGCAGTTTGGCACTACCCATTTTGCACAGGTTTTGTAGGTTTATTTCTTCTCTTAGGAGGTTCTAGATTTCTCTGCTGAGCTGTGTGTAAAGGTATGCTGTGGTGTTCTTGTGATTAGCTATGTGAGTTAGGTGGCCAGTGTGTGTGCAACAAAGTGAGGTGTTCTGGCTTGATAGTAGAATAACTATTTTGAGTGCAGAAAGGAACCATAGAGGGAGATAACTGCAGGTCCTATGTAATACAAGCCAGCTGAGGAAACCTGTAACTACTAGTAGTACTGGACTTGGTAATTTGAAAAGACTTCTATCTTTGAGCTAAAGACTTCAGGGAATCCAGGGTTTCCTGTAGTAAATTGTTTCAGTTAATTATTAGTTACATCGAGAAAAAAAGAGAAGAAGATGGGGAAACAGGACTGTTTCTTAAAATGAAGCACACATCTGAGTGCATTGCTATGTTCAAGCCAATTGCAGCAACTTGTTACTGGTAACTAACTGGGGCCTCTATCTTACTAGAAGTAGGTTGTTTAATGAATTATACCTGCAAAGGTTTCCTTCAGTACTTTGTAGGCTACTGTTAAAAGATTTAGTATTCTAAGTCTACTGGGCCTATAAATTAAGGCAGCTCTGAACAATTTGAAATGTAACCCTTCTTGAAGTCTCATCTATCTTAGCATGCAGAGCCAGCTAAAGTGACAATAACCTGTAATGATACCATGCAAGCATTAAAAGCAGAACACCTTGGGTTTGTTAGGACTAAATTTAGGTGACTCTTTAATAAGGAAGGAGAAAATCATGGCCTTGTTCCTGCAGAAACACTGCAAAAGTAATAGTTTTCCATAGAGAAGTCACAGTACTCAAATATTAATGTTCCTTGAGTATATATTTCACAAAGCACACTTTAAATAGCCTTCATTAAGAATTTAGAGGCATATAAATATAGAAAGTCTCTTGATGTGAGGAGAGAATCCCTCAGAACAGCATGGCAAGCAGAATCGTGCCCAGCTGTCCTCCAAGAACATAAGTAAGAAGCTAATTAAGCAAGTAAAGATGATGAATGTTAGGACATAAAAAGGGAATGTTTCCTAGGTGGTGACTCAGAAATTTGGAAAAAGCATGGTCTCCCTGCCCCCAATCCCCTCTTTTCAAAAAATGGTCTATGTATTCAGATGGTAAAAGCCAATCACTTTGTTAAGGGGATTGTATTTTTGTTTTGGTTTGGTTTTTTTTAAATCCCAGGAAGATAAGAGTCGTCCTTTTGTTACATCCAGTCCCACCAATGGCTTGGAGTCAGTTAAAGAAGGCTGGCTCTCTCGGGATCCTTATGACACCCATTATGGTGACACACATTTTTATGACTACAACAGTGACTGCTGGAACTGGACAGTGTATCCTAAAACTCGTTTTGCTTCAGAGTATGGATTTCAATCCTGGCCTTCCTTCAGTACAATTGAAAAGGTAAGGCTGGGCTTCCACACCTTACTGTCCTCTTTGCTCTCATTTAGTGAGGGCAGTGAGTCTTCCCAAAAAACTTCTTCATCCAAGCTGTAGTAGTGTGTTGTTAGGTGTGGTGTGGCACAAGTGGGATAGAGGTGTGTGCTGGTGGGGAGGGAGAGTGTTAAACTGTACTGTTTCCCTCCTCAGTGTTCAATATACTTACCTTGATATTGCAAGAGGAACCTGATTTGGATGAGAGACTATGTTTGGATGAAACTGTTATTTCTGGTAGTAATTCTATTTAATGTATAGCTCAGTAATGATTTACTAACATCTGTTTACTTTTGTGGTGTCTAGGGACATGTATTTGAGAAAGAGGAGAAACACAACAAAAGCTGAATTATGCTGGATTTTAAAGTGTTTTGATTTTTATGTATTTTATCAATTTCATTTAAACAATTTGTTTCTTAATGTATTGCATGTAAGAGGTTTTGTTTTTGTCTCTGTTAAATTTAGATAGAATATATAATATCTTATTAACAAAGTGGAGCAGAGATATATCATGCTGTTTGTCCATTTGTCCAGGGAGAGATCTTGATATCCATGCATGCAACCAAAAGGAGTTCAGAATGTTCCTTTTAGTTTGCTGGGCAAAGCATATTTTCTGAAGCATAATCAGAACATTAATCTATATTAATAACAATAAAAATTATTTAATCCAGCCTAAAAAGAAACAAATGTAAATTAGATTGTTTAGAGAAAGTAATTACAATGACAACATGACAAGAATAACTTAATGAGTTATACTGTGTTGTCTTCAGTTGAAAAAAACTGTTTTATGATCGTTTGTTATCAGAGGCAGGTTTTGAAAATATATATACATATTATTAGAATTTATAACCCTACTGACGTACATAACTTTTATACCTAAATGTGCTTGACTAGATTACATTCTTCCATATTAATCTAGAGTGTTTCTGATTTACTATGAATGCAAGCAAAACTCTGAGGTCCCTTGGCCAACCCAAATCTTAGGACAAATAAGTTAAATGCTACTGAGCCAAAAGTAGCTCTTCTGGGTTCAACAGCAATGTGTGTTTTCATTTGTTTGTACAAGGAGTGTGGGCAAAGGGTGTTAGTGATTCAAAGTCCTTGCATGACTACATGAGGCACTGTAGAAATATACTACCAGTTTTAAGGTTTTGGATGATGTCAGTAGGCTGTAATGGATATCCTTTCCCCAATATTGTGGCTGTCATTAAATGTACATTCTATCTTTGCATTCATATACCTTACCTTACTTTTGTGTTTTTTAAAAGATTTCCTCCCCTGAGGACTGGTCCTACACAAGTAATTTTTCTCTCCATCGGCAACACCATGAAGGTGGCAATATTCAGATGCTTCAAGAGATTGGGCGTCATTTCAAGCTTCCCCAGAGCCCAGATCCTGTAAAGCAGTTCAAAGACATGATTTACCTCACTCAGGTAACAGTGATGTCTTCCATAGAAGTAACTGTCAGTACTTGTTCCATTAAATTCGGTCAGCTGTTCGAACTGGACCTGGTCCCTTAAGGAGTCTTCCATCATACAGAAAATTTCCATACTGAAGAACTGGAGAGTCCAGTTTAATTTGGAGCTGGCTTGTCTTTTTTATTGTAGAGAGGCTCAAGATTTCATGATAGAAGGGTTGGAATAATCAGGGAATTACCCAGAAACTGTCTCAACTGGGAGAAAGTCTGTCAGTATGTGCTGGCTTGGTCCTTCTCCCCAGCTGGGCTCCTGTAGCTGGGGGAGGTTGCAGGGATGTGCTGGGCTTCCACAGTACAACGTTATTCCCAGTGCTGCATGTTACTCCCCGTTCCAGGGTGGGGATGTTGTGCTCTTCGCGTGGACCCTGTAGGCTCACTGCTTTCATTCTTGCCACAAGGAGCACACACAAGCTTTGGAAGCAAGATTTTTTTCCAAAGAATGTAGTTCTCGATTAATTAGATTAGTAGTAGCTTTTATTTTGTTATGGACTCAAATATTGATATATTAGAGAAGATATTTTGGGGTTTTTTTTCAAATCAGGAGGCTATATGTTGCTTTTTCATTCATAGTAATTCTACATCATGCTTGCTTCTTTATTTGTGATTTGTGTGCAACTTTTAAAAGGTGGTAAGTAACTTTCTAATGCTATTAGGGAAATTGAAAGTGCTGTGTTGTTGTGTTTCAAGAATTTCAGAAACACTCTTGGTGGAAATAACATGCTCACTAAGTTTCTAATGTATGGGAACTGCTGTCAGCAAGTTTTATAGAAAAGCAAAATAGCTTCAGAATTTTTGGCACTCTTGACAAGAGAACAAGGACAGATGATGCCGTGAAATTGAAATCAGGGGTAAAGCTTGCACCATGAGGTCCTGTCTCAGAAAAGGTGTGAAGGTTTCTGTAAGGCTAAGTCTGTAAGTTCTCATCCATTGAGAACTTGGACAATGAAAAATTCTGAAAAGTGGTTTTTAGATGACTTGGAGGAGTATGAGTGCAGCTGAAAAAAGTCTGCTTTTGTGATGCACAGTTTTGACTGTATAGTGAGAATATAAGTTCAGAGTGTAGGGGTTTAGACACCAAGATAATATATACTGAAGGTAATGCAGCTTAATATAATTTTGCAACTCTGGAGGAGGTTATTTAAATTAATGTAAAAAAACCCACTTATTTTAAATTTCATTTTATTTTCCTTGTCTTCGATTTGCCTTTCAAAGGCCATCTTCACTGTGTGGAAGTAGCCCCATATGAAATTCTTGAAGGGTACTGCTTGTAAAGCTGTTGGGAGCTGCTAGGTATAGATCTCCTTCCAGCAGAGATCCACTGCACTGCAGGTGGATACTCCTCAGGGCTCTAGTTTAAAGTTATGTGCTGTTGCTGTGAAGTCTGTGCTGTGTATCAATATATTCACACATATTTCAAAAAAAGGTAAAATCCAATATACCAAAAATATTTTTCTCTCTTTGTTGACCAAGGTGATGCAGGCTCAGTGTATAAAGACAGAGACTGAATTCTATCGTTTTAGTCAAAGTGAAATAATCAATGGAGAAGGACACACAATGGGAGCTTTGTACTGGCAACTCAATGACATTTGGCAGGCTCCTTCATGGGCTTCATTGGGTAAGTTTTGTGACATTCTGGTAAAAAGCACCAGATACCAGTTGTGTTTTCCTCATCTGGAAGTATCAGCGTAAGAAGTATAGATAGCTCTGCTCTGTCTCTTGGGTAGCTTTACAAACGTTGAACGTATTTCTGTCCATCCTTTAGAAATGCATTCCAGGATGGGATTTATAATATAAAAATTGAGCATCTAGATTTCTTCTGTAGTCAGTTGGGGGAGACATGTTTATCTCCCAGTGTGATTCATTGGATCCTTAGCTGTCTCAGAACTGGGGTGAATTATCTTCTCCATGATGAATTTGATTTTCATAGAACTTCACCCAGCGTAGCTTCTGAGAAGCTTTTTATAGGAGATGACTAGCTGAGATTTGATGTCTAACTTGGTGTCAGATGAGGTGAGTCACTATTGGTGACTAAATTATTCTGATAATATGCTCTTTACACTTATTTTTTTTTCCTCTTAGAACAGAAAAATGATCAGACATATAAAGAGATAAGTCACTTAGGCAGTAAGAAGTAGGGGAGAAATGAGGAATGTGTGACATGAGGGAAGTGGTTGTGTTTCATGTTCCAAACATTTTATCTAGAAGTCATTTTGAAATGGAGAAGCTGTCCTATGGCAGCTGTATAGGACTTGGGTAGATTCTCTTTCAATTTTAGCTAATTCTCACATATTTTGGTTTTGAAAATCTTTATTTAAACATTTCACATGTGGAAAAAATATGAACAAACTAGAAAAAGTAAGACTGTCTATGGACAGTCTTGATGTGTCCTTGGAACAAAATGCCATTTGGCCTGGTTTTGAGAAAAAATTAGCCCACACCATTCTCCTCCTCTTTTTCTGGGAGATGTTTGTCCGTCTTCCTTTTTNGTTTCTTTTTTTTTTTTTTTTTTGTTTTTTTTGTTTTTTTTGTTCTTTTTTTTTTTTTTTAAATTAATCCGAGCAACATAACTG
The DNA here is from genome assembly GCA_013390105.1 of Tichodroma muraria. Classification (NCBI taxonomy): domain Eukaryota; kingdom Metazoa; phylum Chordata; class Aves; order Passeriformes; family Sittidae; genus Tichodroma; species Tichodroma muraria. Next base: position 14,462 of record WAAG01055912.1, on the reverse strand, counting down.
CAACAACAAAGGAAAAAACAGAAGAAAGAAGAAAGACGAAAGAAGAAAGAAGCTAATTTATTTAAATATTAACCAGTGCAGTGTTAACCATAGCAGTGGTCCAGCTATGATGCTCATGTTTCTGGACTTTCTAGACTTGTATTAGGAAATGGAATATCACAATGTTCATTTTTATGATTCTAGCAGTGAGTGCTGCTCATATGCTTTAAGTGCCTCAAGAGAAAAACATGCTTGGAAAAGTGTCCCTTTGTAAATACAGGTGTATTGATAGATGTAATGGTCATGGAGACCATAAATGTCTTTTTGAGTACAGAGATGACATCATTGTAGAATATTTATCAAATACTTGAATTATTCATATGTTGTTGAAGTTGGTTTAGAAGAAAGAAGCTCAGCAGAGATACAGCTGTCCCTTTGTTTTGTTGTATTCCCTTAGTGAGATGAGGAAAGGTTTAATATTCATTTAATTAGGCAGTGTGGTAGAGGGATTTTGAAATGCTAATGGCTGAAATTATGCAAGACTTCGGAGAAATTAGTTTTATTTGCACTTCAAAAACACGTTTTTGCATCTTGTTAGATGGCACAGTAGTATCACCAGTGAGTGCTTTTATTTAAATCTGTTACTTTGCAGAAAGTCATGGAGGGGTTTACATAATTTCCGGTACAAAGCAGAAATGTTTCCACATGGTGGGGAAGGAAGAAGGTAGCAAATGTTTCTCTTTTTAACTTTTACCTTTAAGATGTTTGCTTAGGTTGAATGAAAACACAACACAGCACTTGTGTCATAGTACTTCTGCCTTCAGCTCTGAAGTAAAAATCTTTTATCACAACTGGGTTCTGTCTGTTAGAACCTAGCTGTGAAGCTGGCTGTCTCATGTTGGATGCTTTAGGCTCTCTGCAATATGTTTTGATGGAGTGCTGTGACACTCCCAGACAAGTGTCACCTTGAGGTACCCAACTTGGTTGTCATGAGATTCCCTTAAACAGATAACTTTTATTGCAGGTTCAATATTTAGATCCCCTGGTAAGTCCTGGTACAGGCTGTCATGGAGAATAATTGATCTGAATTCATGAGGCTGAGATGAGGAAAGAGATAGCAGCGTGTTTCTCAGGTTGTGTTTAGTGGTGTGAAGTAATTAATTTAAAATCATTTCAGGGAGATCTGTTTATTTGCACTCCTGCCATCAGTGTAGAAGGCTTCAGGGAGGGGGTCAGAAAAAAGGGTACTGGGGTCTCATTACAAACCTAATTTTAGTTTCCTGTTCTGAAGTTTAATACCACAGAGAGTGCAAACCCCTTGTTATTGTCAGGAGAAACTGGGATTTCTGTAAGAATTTATTTCAACGTGGTGGGAAGAGGAGAAAACCACCCCAGGGCTATTTTAAATAACTTTTGACTGTTGCCTTTGGGCATGCATGTCTGTAACAGGAAAGTTTAAACCCAGAGGTTTCTCATGATAACTTCCTGACCTCCAGATTTTTTACATCCATTTTTGTGTGAGCGTGCGTGGTGTATTTGATATGCAACTTGCCTGTTTTTAAATAAAAGAATGTAGCTCTGGTCTTATGGAAATCAAGACAACAGAAGAACTGAAAAACATGGACTTTTTAATTAGCTTGTTTTCCTTGCTGTCTGAAGTTACTTTGACAAATGTGTTATCAAGATCCTGTTGCTGGAAAAGTTGTCTTTGGAAAACACTTCCTGTGTGAAACTGCTACAGCAGTTGAGTTTTGGTTCTTTAAAATGGCTCTAGTGTTTTTGGGAAGGGAAGTACCAATCTTAGAAGCTGATCTTAGTTAAGCAGACTAATGATGTTTCAAACATTCCAAAACAATGGGTGTCTTAGTAGTAGAGTAGGTTTTGAAATTTTGTAAACTTTAAGTGTGTGGTTTGTTTGATTTTGTTTGTTGGCTGGGGTTTTTGTTTGCTTAGGTTTCCCTGTGGAAGTTTAATGCCATGTTCACTCTGAGTGTGTCGTTTTCTCTGCTGTAGAGGTTTTTGAGAATCTCTGCTACCTAGGTAGCAAACCTCTCTTTCCCTCTGCAGTGTAATCCAGTTGGAAGTCAAGGCACAGCAGAGATTGAGAGAAGGACCCATTCAAAAAGAAACAGGATTTTATATTACACTAAGTAGCAGAAACTGCTCTACATCAGTTGCATTATTAATTTCCATATACAAGACAGCTGAAGCCTAGATTTTCACCATGTGAGTTAAGCTCAGGAAAATATTCAAGTCAACAGGCACTGAAATCAGACCATGCTAGGTAACTTGTCTGAGCTTGTGGTGGGCTCTGCCTGGATTCTGCAGTGAGCAACATCTATTGCATTGGCAATTTAATTAATTGACAGTTGAAATTCCAGGAAGTCCTGTAGCAGTCCTGAGGGCTCTAGAGATTTCAACCCCTCCAAGACTTTCCCTGCCCATTTCTCATACAATGCCCATAGCTTTTGTTTGTTGGATTAGATACTTCCCCCAGTTGACTCTGTTTCAGATAATCCATCCCCAGTCCAGATCTCCCATCTTTTCAAGTTTAATGACTGAAGAGTAATTTGTTAGCACCCCCTGTTTTTGGTAGATATGCTCTTTAAACCACCAGTGTTTTCTGTCAGAAGTGTCCTTGGAATGCCAGAAAGGCAGGTCCCGCTTAACCAACCTGATCTCCTTCTATGGCAAGGTGGCGCAGTTGGTGGATGAGGAAAGGCTGTGGTTGTTGTCTGCCTAGACTTTAGCAAAGCCTTAACGCCATTTCTCACAACATTCTCCTGGAGAAACTGGCTGCTTGTGATATGGATGGGTGCACTCTTCACCATGAAAACAAACTGGCTGAGGGCCAGGCCGAGTGTCGTGGTGAGTGGATTCACATCCAGCTGACAGTGGGTCTCTACTGGGATTTCCCAGGACTCAGTACTGGGGCCAGCCCTGCTTAATGTCTTTATCAAGGATCTGAATAAGGGGTTCAAATGCACCCTCAGCCAGTTTGCAATCAACACCAAGTTGGCTGGGAGTCGCAGTAAGGCTCTGCAGGCAGATCTGGACAGGCTGGATCAATGGACTGAGGCCAGTTTTTATGGGGTTCAACAAGGCCAAGTGCTGAGCCCTGCCCTTGGGTCACAGCAACTCCAGGCAGCGCCACAGGCTGGGGACAGAGTGGCTGGGAAGCTGCGCAGTGGAAAAGAACCTGGGGGTGCTGGTCGACAGTGGCTGAACATGAGCCAGCGTGTGCCCAGGCACACTGGCTCTTGTTCACAAGGCCAGTGACATCCTGGCTTGTGTCTGTGTCCAGAAGAAGTAGAGAAGAGATTTGTCCCCCTGTACTTGGCACTGTTGAGGCTGCATCTCAGATTCTGTGTTCAGTTCTGAGCCTCTCCCTACAAGAAGGACATTGAGGTGCTGGAGCATTTCCAGAGAAGGAAGGGCAGTGGAGAAGGGTCTGGAGCACAAGGCTTATGTAGAGTGGCTGAGGGAGCTGGGGGTGTTTAGCCTGGAGGAGAGGAGGCTGGGACACACAAACACACCCACACCCCTTATTGATCTCTTCAATTACCTGAATGGAGGTCATAGTGAGGTGAGGGTTGTCCCTTTTTCTCCATTAACAAGTGACAGGACAAGAGGAAATGGCATCAAGTTGTGCCAGTGGAGGTTTAAATTGGATCATAGGAAAAAATTCTTCACCAAAGGTGTCTAGCATTGGAGCAGGCTGCCCAGGGAAGTGGTGGAATCACCATCCCCAGAGGTATTTACAAGATGTACAGGTGTGGCATGGGAACTTAGGGACATGATTTAATGGTGCACTTGGCAGGTGAACAGCTGAACTTGATCCCACAGGTATTTTCTATCATAAATGGTTCTACAGTTCTATATTGAGAAGCACCAATATACTGAGTATGTTTATCAGTTATCGACTGTCTGTTTTGGAGAAATGCAGTTACCTCTCCTGAAGTTTTCCTCCAGCCTTATCTCCTTGGTTTGCTTCAGTGTAATTGATTTGAATGTCAGTGATGTTTTTGCTGGCAACAGGCTGATCTCATAGCACAGTTCAATCTTGTGGGGGTATTCCAGGCAGATATGAGCTTCTCTTTTCGTTCTCCAAGCTAGCTGGTTGTGAACTTGCTGAGAACAAGGTGATGTGTAAGGTACTAAGCTGGAGCTAATGCACTTATTCTTCACAAAGTTCATTCATGTCTATGTGGAGTGCAGACAAAGCATGTTCAAGTTCCCCTGGGAAAGCCACAACAACCCTTTAAAGAAGACTCTGGATACATTTTTAATTATGAGATGTTTGAAAGTGCTAAGAGCTTTGTGCAAGAACCAAAACTAAGAGAGTAATTAGTAAGAGAGTTACAAGGAAAACATCGAAACATCTCACTGAAAATATTCTTCATACATCATAAAGCATACGTCAGCTTTAAACTTGTTGTATGAAACAAAGAGCCAAAAACAAGAATGAAACCAGTATCTAACTTTTCTTTCCTTGTGAGATGGTACAGCTGACTTGCTACTTCTTTTTAGTGCCATTTCAATGACTGGATAATGGTTGAGCAAAGACAAACTTAAAATGCAGACAGTGGGTGTTAGATGGAATGTTAATAGAGGAAGAAATGGATGCAGCTTCTCTTTCAAAATGATTATGTGGCAGTGTTGCAAAGCAAATAAGCAAAATTGCTTTTTTTGGAGAGGATGCAGAGTTTGATGGCTTTTCCAGTTTAATGGCAGACTTTCAAAGTATTAAAAGTAACGAGGTACAGCTTTCCATTAAAGAAGCAGTGTGAACTGTTTGTCATGCGTCTGTCATGGATGCTAACTCCCATGGAGGTGTTGTCTCTAGATCTTGGCAAATTTGTTTTTCCAAGCTCAGAGTTGTCTTTGGTTTGGGAACTTATTTTTTGTCTTTATTGCTGTTGATGTTCTCTAAGGAAGAACTGAAATGAGGACTGAAAGAGGGGAGGAGAGCACTTTGTATAATACCTTTTCTCTTTTTATAGTAGTGGTAATTTGTGGCAATGACAGCGTGTTTGTCCGGATTCTCAACAGCACAGATGCTCCAGCTGCTTGGTTTATTTGTGGTATGCTGTGTCAGCCTTGTCACTTGTGTTTAAGGCTTCCTTTGACTGAATGACAGTGCAACAGTGATAGGACAGAGACATAGAAAAATGTAAACTTTTGGGGAAGCTCAAAGCTTGAAAGAGCATCAGATCTTTTCCAGGCCAGAGCCTTGCCTGGAAGGAAACAAGAGTACCTTCAGTCATTCTTTGCACTTGACAGAGGTGAAAAAGGGTGGAGGGGGGTGTTGCATTGCCAGTAGCAGGACCAGAAAGTACATACTGGGAATGTGTGACAAGGCAAACTTGGATTCAATTTCAGTCTTTCTTCTTTTTAACCATTTTTAGAGTATGGTGGTAAGTGGAAACTGCTCCATTACTTTGCCCAGAACTTCTTTGCACCACTGCTGCCTGTGGCCTATGAAGACAAAGGGATGTTGCACATTTATGGTGTCTCAGATCTTCATGAGGACCACAAGCTGGCTTTGAAGGTAAGTGACACCTACCTCACCACTCTTGTGTGCCTCCTGCAAAAATGAGAGAAGCTAAAACGAGCACATCTTTGTACAGACGAGCTTCAGTAAGGCCATGCTCAAACACCATGAGATGCAACTCTAGTGTTTAGTCTTAGGGGCAGCACTGTTCTTTATTAGTCTGTAGTGCTTCACAAAAGAAGGAATTGCTTTGCTTACAGCCTGTAGATATAAGGTTGAAATGAACTATTCTCTTGAAATCTTGAAAGGATTGATGGTTAGATAGAAGAAAGTGTGAAAAACGGTACCTCACTACTTAATAAAACTGTTCCCTGGGCGTTAGAACTAGATAACCTGATTAAGTAGGGGGCAAAAAAGGGATTGTACCATTGCTTACCAGCACTCCAACTATACGGCTTTGGGAAAAAGGATGGGATTATCTTCTGAAATATGAAAAGCACATCTTTAATTGGAAGGTCACCTGTGCATGTCACCATTTTGCAATTGATGCCTTAACTGTTTTCTGATAATGCTATAGAAACTGATAGGGTTTTTAAGTCAGTATTTGGACTGCTGTGTTTTCTTGTTGACAACAGTCTTCCTTTTCAGCTCGTTATGTTTTGTTGTTGTTAATCATATGGCAACCAGATCCTAGATGAATTTAGGGAGCATTTTCCCCTGTGAGATATAGCTCCTGACCTAAAGTGTGTCCTATATGAATGCATTGTGAAGGATGGAAAAAGAGACTTTGAGACCTGGAATAACTCACTAGTCACTATTAGTTCCAAAACAGTCATTTTGGAACTAGTAGTATGAGTATGTCAGCTCCTAGATCATTGCTCTGTCTGCTGGACTTCCATGAATTCTCAAATTTATAAGGTTGCTTATATGGAGTAATACATGATACAGAAAATGGTTGCAATTTCAGGATAGTCAGTTCTTGGAGTAGGACTGCACTTAATGAAATTGTTCATTTCTGGTCTGAGTTATTGTAACAGACATAAATCCAGATTTTCTGATAGCATCAGAGAAGCGTTGGCAGTAGGATAGTTCTTATCAATACTGTATATTGCATTTCAAGAAGATTTGGAACTTAACTCTTGAAAGGAGTTAAGATCTATTCTTGACTGCACACTCCTGTTAAGGCAAAAAATAACTGAACATTTATGAAATAGAATGTTGTAATTCTCATTAAGTGCTTAATTTTCAAATTATGGCCTTTCTAAAGGGGTATATTCATAGTGCATGGGTGATGTCTGGGAATGTATTCTGCTGTATTAATATAACCTTCATAATCCCTTTTAAAATGATGTAGCTTGCTTCTGTTCGAGTGATTATGCAGAAGCTCTAGCATACGCAGCTGGGTTACATCAGATAACGCTGAGCAGTGTCAAGAAAATTCTTTGTCTGAGCTTTTTGTTTAATCCAGGAAGGGAGGAAAAAGAGTCA